>BMAV01003284.1:148404-325299 GCA_019973955.1 Trichonephila inaurata madagascariensis | reverse complement strand
CTTTCACTTAAAAAAATAAATAAATAAAAGGATAAAATAAATTTAATTTCTAGAGCTACAATATAATAAAAAATAAGTTTAACTTATCTATTTTATGATATATCCTGAAACATGGGGTTGAGCACAAAAGCCAGTATCGCATTCAGTGCATTCTTATAAAAATTAAAAAGCTCCTATTACACACGGTAAGTGAAAATGACAGCAAATGAAGAATAGAAAAGAGCACACTCAAATGAAAAAAATAAACTGCTTAGCTGTGAATTTTCTCATTCCTGGAATATACTCTTTCAGATTTCTTCTCCACCTCTTCTCCGAAATAAGTGAATTCTTTAGAAGCACTGTCAAGCTCAAGTTATTGTATTCCAAAGCCGTGGGACTAGTTTTAAACAGAGCAGCACAATACAAAAAGTCCTCCTTTGGAAGGACGAGTATACACGTCTGGGGTACTAAAGACACCAGCTCAGCAGGATGTGTATACACGCCCATGGCACTTAAGGGGTTAACAATAATGAAATTTTAACTGTGCGCCATGAATGCTCTTAAAAAGCATTTAAAAAACAATCTGTAAAAAAAAAATAAGAGCTTTCATTCTTGTTTTCTCTTCATATTATTTTGCTATATTTTTGAAAAAGGAAGAGATTAAATTAACAGTCTAGTATAAAATATGATTTAAATATTTCATTCCAAAATATTTAAATCTTTTTAGATCATAATATTTTTCTCTGACAAGATGCATTTCCTTACAGAGAGGTATGCCTTGAATATTTTTTTCCTTCTGATTTCATTGAGATTCCAAGCTAAAGTTTTTAAAAGTTATGAAATTTTAAGAGAATTTTTTTAAAATCTTTACTTTTGTGCAAATTTTTTAAAAGAAAGTTTAAGAAACAAGTTTTAAATTAAATTTCTCATGGAAGTATCATATTTAAAGCCTATGATTTTCTGAATAGGAGGTTACTTTTATTTCTTCAATATCTTGATTCTGTATTATATCAATATTTATATGTAGTACAGTTCAGCAAAAATTGGCAAATAATAGTATTTTTAAAATCTTATGTGTAAATAAAAGGAAGTTATAAAGAAACACATCTGACATCTCTTAAGATATTTTATACATAGTTAAAATGAAGAGAAAAAATTTAAAACTGTAAGAGGTAAAAGTTAGTTGACAATAAACCTATAAAGTTCTATTGTAAAAAATCTGGGTTCTATCTAAATTGAGCTTTTGGAAGTACAGTCAGATGCAGAATTTCTAGAAGGGATACATCCATCTGTTCTGTGCCAGAATTTCAAATGTCAGGTTCATTACATTAAAAGCATTCTACACACAATTTAAAAGATATAAAAACAAACAACCACTTACTCATCTCTGTTGCAAGTGCAGAATAACTTTGTAACTATATACGAGGAAGGAGCTTAATATCACACTATATACCTGTGGCACTCTAAACAGCTTCTTACACTTCGGATCATAGATCCAGTCCAACTTCAAAGTGCGTCCTTAATATGCATTTACTCATTCCCTTCAGATCAGATATTTCTGTCTTATTATGACAGCTTGTATCTATTTTGACTTAGATATCGTGTATGCCCTGCTTCTAAACTTTGATTTTTTTTAGTGTAGCATATCCTTTGTGTGATTTATTATTTCTGGGAATCCTTAGGAAATGATATAGATTATTCCCACACAAAATATCAAAGGGAAATAACTGTTTTTATTACTTTAATTGTTTTAATTATTTAATTAATTTATCTAATTATTAATATATGTATTGTAAAAATTTATTCTGAAAGACTCCAAAAAATGTATTAAGTTATTTCTGTAATATTTTTCTTCTTGGTAACATTTTTTTGGTGTTCATATGCAACTGACATTTTTAAAAAAATGATCAAAATTTTAAGTAATCAGTATAGTTTTGCATGTTGAAATGCCTCTTCACTTTAGATAATTTATAAAAGTTATTTATTGTTTTTGGTCCATAGAAGGAAAGAAAGTATAATCAGTATAATATTAAATGTTGTATTAAAAAGTTTGTACTAAATCATATAAAAATGGAATGACTGCATATCTGCCGAAGATTAAATTTATCTGAACAAATTATATTTCATATAATTTTGCAGGTTTAAATTTTAAAGTAATTTTAACTTTTAAGTTTTTAAAAATATCTTTATGTAAATCATGTTCTTGCTGCATATCTACGGCAATTAGGTAAATCATGATTCTTAGTTTTTAGGTGCGTTTTTTTTTAAATCTTTTTTTTTTTACATTTTTCAGTCGTTATGTATTAACAAATCAAACACTCAGTGTTAATTAGTAAGCCCAGAATTGATGAAAAAGCACTGGTCACAAAAAAAAAGCTTTTACTGACTACTTATGATAACTGTTTCAAATTTTTCCTCCTGCCACATTGAAGTTTTTTTCATATTATTGTAGTATCTCATTATGTTTCCACTTAATGTTTGTACGAACAGTTGGGAGTACTTAGGGCTATTATAATCTTAAACAAGTGCAGTTAAAATAATTTCCATATGTATTTCAAGTCCTACATAATTTTGCTGTTTTGACTGGAATGCTTAGAACTATTTCATATATGCCAACTTTTATGCTTTGCACATAAAATTTATGCTTTTATGCCTGGATTGTTCATTTTTCTGCATTTTTGCAAAATTTCTGTTATTTACTGAATATTTTTTCCCCTACAGCTCTTATTTAACATTTTATATTCTCAACACTGGCGTGGCTAGCTCTGATGGGGCCCTATATCAAAATTCCTTCAAGGCCCTTTTTTAGATATGAGAGCAGGGTTAGTGGACTGTAGTTACACATTGGGGCCCTTGAGCTCGGGGGCCTCGTATCATTCATACGACGGTGGCTATGCCCCTGATTCTCAACAACCTGAAAATAAGTAGACAAAGTGTAGAACTTGCTGCCATTAAGTTTTAAAAAAATTAGTGAAGTTTGTTCTTTCTCCTACTTATTGTACTTTGTTAGTTATTGGTTCCTAACTGATAAATTGGCGTAGTTTTCTCAAGCAAAGCATTTTTGTGTTTTTCTTCCATAGCAACTTCTAAAAACTTAACTAGTGCTTTGCATATGCTTATATTCTTTATGCTTCATAGCTGTTCTGTTTACCACATTGTCTTGCAAAAACAAGATGTGCTTTCAAACACATGAAGAATGTTATAAAAAGGAAATCAGACTGTTACTGCATCCTGAAAAGGGAAAAGTTTGCATTTTGTGACATATGTTATATTTCTCATCATGACTGATGTATTGCCAGTTATGTGAAAATGCCAAAGGTTGTTGCAAGTAAGAAAACAAGTATCAGTTTCTCAAAATTGCGTAGGGCTGCGGTAGCCCAGTTGTCAAGGTATCAGATCATGGCAGGCACATGTCATGAGTTCGAACCCAGTACCACTAAAGACTTGCCGTGTAGGGCAGCGATGTATGCTAAATCTGTCGAGAGCTGAAATTTCCTCCCATTGGTGTGGTAGTTAGGAGAGGGGGTTGCTAGAGCTCAGGTGTCGTCCACATCACTTGACCATGGTTTAAAATTACGTGGTCCGTCACCAAAAGCCCTGGTGTAGCTGAACAGTGCGACATTAATATTCACTCACTCACTCAAAATTGCATAGTTTTTGCAAGGGAAATCGTGCTAATTTGATATCGAGGGTAATAGCGCCAAGCTGTTGTTTATGTTCGCCAAGATGGGCGATAATATTACAATATGGTTAGCTTAATATTTTTATCGTCTGTCGATGTGGTTGCCATGGGGATAACGTATATTAGAAATAACTTTTATTTGTTTTTTCCCGCTATAACCCTTTAATTTCAGATGATACTTTAAAAATGTAACCATTTTCAGTTTAATTTTTCTATTTGCGTCTTCTGTTTAATTCTGGGCTACTTTCGAATATGGATATTTCTAAAATGAGTGAGTACTAGACTATTTTTTTCTTAAAAGAATAAGTGTTGTGCTTTTAATTATCGCGATAAATAGTTTATTTTCGTTTTAAAAATGTTTTTTTTACATTCTTTGTTCGATGATACTCGTTGAAGGAACTTGCAGTGCAAGTTTCATATTGCAAGCTTTCACTACTTTGTAATTGATATTCTAAATTAATTTTAACATACATTATGTAATTTTATTCATAATGAAAAAAAAATGCAATTATTACTATGTGTAATCATCATATAATATTCGTTATTTATAATTGTTTCTTTTAACATTTATTTATAACTATTATTACATATTTTGTTATTTATTTATAATTAATATTGTTATTTATTTATAATTAATATTGTTATTTATTTATAATAACTATTATTTAATTATAATTATCTTATTTATTTATAATTATTATCTTATTTATTTATAACTATTTTGTTTATTTATAGCTATTCTTATGTTTATTTATAGTTATGTATTACGAGTTCTCTTATGCATTATTTTTATTTTTTTTACAATTCGATGATTATTCTTTTTAATAATTACTATTTAATTATATTATATGATTATTATTTCTAATAACCGTTATAAAATCGTACTATATGAATATTATATATAATTATGATAAAATAATATTATAAGATTATTATATGCTGCTTATAATACTATTATTAGTTCATGTTACTTTCTATTACATAATATTATTATTCATTATTTATTGATTGATCTAGGTTATTCTCAATCTCTTCCTATATTTTTTATTTGAAATACATTTCAATGTATTTCAAAACAATTCTTTTAAATTATTGTATATCATTAAATTACTGCTAGGCCGCCATATTTTATTTCATTCCAGCTACAAGAAGCGCTGCTTGTCGTGATCCTTATCACACCAAGCAGCACTTGGCGCTATTAGCCCCCCCCCCCCCATTATCAAATTAGTTCCAGGGAAATGATCAGTTAAATGTAATAAAGAATTGAAGTACTGTTTATATCTTTTTTTTGTTGAACATAATGTACCTTTGACTGCAGTTGATCATGCTCGTCCGGTTCTCGTTAAATTTTTCTTAAGTCTGATATTGTCGGAGCAATACAGATGTGGAAATAATAAAATATCTGCTGTGATCAGTGAACTAGCTTGTATTTAGAATTATGATTTAATGCATCAGAAGTAAAGTCCTTTGGTAGCATATATGATGACAATAATATAAACTACAAATATATCCCATTGTGGTTTCTGTGATCCTGTAAAATGTTTAATTCTATGTGGCTTTTTTGCAGTTCCAAACCTAATTGGGAATTCCACTGTAGAGAATATTGGCTAACTCATTATAAATGAATTTAAAAAATTGTGCGATATTTTTAAATATTTTGTTTCATTTATGATAGATAATGCTGCAGTAATGCAAGAAGGAAAATTGAGTTGTTACTTATTTAAAGAAAAAAATAAGACTTAATTATGGGTTACTCATGTCATTTAATACATTTGACATTGGAATGTTACACTTCTTTTCCTCTAAAAGTAGATGAAATAGTTGTAGATATATTCTTTTTCTAAATAACTTTCAAAGCTTGTACAAAAAAGAAGCCTAAAAAATTTTACGGGATTCAGTGGTAATTGCATGTGGTCATAGTTTTGATGTCAACTTCTTCTAACTTGTTTGTTAACTTCTGTATAATTTTTTTTTTGTAATTATAATCTAAAGATTGAGTTATTTCACTGCATTTTTTTATAAAAGCATATTTATTGGAAATTCATTACTTTCTTTTATGTTACCATTAATCATCACTATCCATGGCATAACCATCCAGGATGGGCCAAAGCCTTCTGAACCAGATGTTTCCTGCATCCTGTACTGATAGCCAAACTCCAATTTTTAATATTAAGGATCAAAACAATCCTCTTCTGTATCTTCCTCTTCTCATTTTACATGATCTGGCTGGAAAGATTTCTTTTAAAGTGCTACTTTCATATATACAGATAACGTGTCCAGTCCAACTGAGTTGGCGTATTTATATAAATGTAATGAACAACATCTGGCTCTTTGTACGTTCAATATAATTTGGTCTGTGCCATATTAGAAACCATTTTCCTGAATTCCTTTAAAAACACTTCTCAGAACCTTGCATTCAAAAGCACAAAAAATCCCTTCCTCCTTCGTGGTCAATGTCCAGGTCTCCAAAGTGTAAGTCGGGACAGCACAAATTATTGTCTTGTAAAGTAATGGCTTTGTCTTTCTAGATAAAAATTCAGATATAAGTAAATGCTTCAATCCAAAAAAAAACTATTAGCTGCAACAATTCGTCTCTTTATTTCAGGTAAGATATCATTGTTTTTGTTAAACATTGATCCCAGATGAATGAATTCTGAAACCATTTCAAATATGTAATCTACACTATTAAAATTCGTAGGTAAACAAACGTATGTACGTCTATCTTCTCACGAACCGCACGACGCAGAAACTCGCCAAAGGTACCAAAAGTTCGGGAATGATCCGAGGAATCCGTTTTTGCCATTTATATTCCGATATTCCAATTAGTTAAAAAGATATTATTTAAAAACCTTAAAACGCATAATTAGTGCCAATTTTTTCCCGCCAGGGGCCGCTTTTTTTCATACGTTTTTAAAACGCGATCTAATTTTTTTTTGAGACTCAGACAAAAAAAATTACAGAATTGGAAAGATCATTTACTTCGCTACAATACGATATAATTTATTTTACAAAGTAATTATATTCTATTTTTTACGATTTTTTAAAAATGAGTCAAAATCGATATGCTGTTATGAAAATGATTTCTTAATGGGTTCCCTTTCAATTTCCTTTCGGGTTAATGAATTGATATTTTACACTAAAAGAGTTCATGCTTTTCTCTTTTAGAATCAGTCATTTAAAAAAAAATTTTATTTAAATACTTAATAACTTCTTTATTTATAAAAATAATCTCACAAAACTTTTTTTCCGTGTGTAGAACGATATTATACGTAATCTGTACAAAGATTGATAAAATATCTTAAAAATTACAGGTTTTTTTCAAAAAGAATGTGCTTTTCGTTTTTTTCCTTTTTTGCGACAAATATGTAAGCATCACTTTTTTTTAACCTGTCTGACAAAGAAAAGAAGCGAAAAAATTTCGAAACAGGGAATTTTAAGTTGTACACTAGGTAAAAGCCTGATCAACGCCGGGCTAAGCGGAGGAGGGGGGATGTTGGAAGTCATTTTGAAAAAGAGAGTATTATAGAAGTGCTGATTTTGTGAAGGAAAGGGAAAATTTATATAAAAGTAGAGAAAGCCTGTACCTACGCTGGACCATGCAGCTAGTTGTCAATTAAAAGACGAGTTGTGATGTAGGTATTTCTAATAGTAGTCATATATTTAGTTTTACTTTGTTAGTAGTAATGCCCACTAGTTTAGTCTCCTTCTCAATAGCTTCAATGCTTCTATTAGATAACTTTTACTTTTGGCCACCAGTGTTATATGTAACTATATACATGCCTTTAATTTTACATTAACTTACACCTTTTTATAAATCAAGTGGTCATAAAAGTAATTTCTGCTGAATAATTTTCTTATTAAAGTATCCTCATTGCAAAATTTACTTCACATTATTAAAAATATATATATATTTATCGTGGGCTGTGTTGTATACAATTGTTTATGCACTATTTTAAGAATTTGCTTGAGATGTGCCGATCACATGTTATTTTATGCATTGTCATTTTGAAATGGTGATAGGTATGCTATTTTCATTAACAAACTTTTTAATCTTTAATGTCTTGTATTAGTTCAATTTATTTTTTTTTCCTAAGAAATATGTCACATCTTCTGATTTCATGAAAATATATTATCTAATATAATGCATTTTAAATATTTAGAAATTTAATGTCCTTTCTATTCCTATTTCAGTTTTTTGAAAAAGAATATTCATTTTATAAATATTATCAATATTTACTTTTTAAAAAAGTAAATATGTTACTTATTAAAAAAAAACTTTTGCATTTTACTAAGAAAGTTCTTGTGTCAATTTCCATTTCTCAATGTCATTTCTACTCTTGTTGAATTAGGATTTTATACTTCCTTCCTTATTAACTTTTTTCATGTATAAAATTAATTTTTATTCAAATGTAAATTAGAAATTGTAAACATTTTTTTTTACCATCATTGGGAGTTAATTTTGACTATAATGGCTATTTCTATAAAATGTCTTTCACTAAGTGTATACGAGTCTGATCTAAACGCAGAGCAAATTTTCAGACAGGAAAATGTCTCAACTTTCATGAAAATTTGCAACAACATTCATTCGTCTTTTTATAATGTATCATTTTTAAAATTTCAAAATTTTCCTTAAATACTTATTTTTTTTATCCATACGAAACACATTTTGTACCAGGAAAAATAGATTAACTCAGATAAAAACGAGGAATATGATCAAATATGTATTAATATATAATATAATGAGAATATAATAATGTTTCGGTTCTTTTATATCTGAAAAAATATTTTAGTGATTCCTATTCTTTACCATTAAGCAAAAATAGCCTTAAATTTTTTTATTTATACAGATATCTTTTTTTATTGAAGTTCACTAATGTTGAGAATAAAAAACTATTACTATTTCTAACAGTAAAAGTTCTGCTAAATTTTCCTATCAAAATGACTAAAGCATAGTATTCTTTTTAAGTCAGTTAAATTGACTGTTATTATTGTAGGAATTGCTAATGTGTTATGAAACAAATTAAAAAATTCATAATTTGTGATAAGTTTTATTTAAAGGAAATTTTTTTTAATATGCATATTTACAGATATATAAATATTTATTTTTATTTTACAGATACCATCAAACTGGGAAAATCCTTCTGGAAAATTTCACATTGGTGTAAAAAATGCTTATGAAATGTATCCTAAACTGTTAAAGGATCGTGTACTAGTGAGTAATTTAAGATATATATGCATTAGATATTTAATTTTACTTCATGTCAGCTCATTTAACTTTTTATTTTGGAAAAAAATATTTTTGCCCTATGTTTCTACAAATATTACTAGTTTTTATGAATTTCTATTACCAAAAAAGTGAATGGATGAATATATTGGAAGGAACAATGTAATGTAGTAATTTTTGTTTCATTTAATCATGGCGGGATAAATAGCTGAGTATGAAACAGATAATTTACTTTTATAATTTAGCCATTGGGAGAATGAATTGAGTGACCTATCCGCTCTAGTGCCAAGCAAGAAAAGAGACAAAAGAACCACCTACATTTAAATAAGTGAAAAAGCAGGGATATGTAAGAGGAATGTTATGTGTTTTAAGTGAAAGGAAATACGTGAATTATGTTGGTGGTTTTAGTGAAAAACTTGGTACCGGCTTTCTGTGGAAAATGTGTGTGTAAGCTATTTAGCTTATATTTTTTCTATGAATAGAAAAGAAATCAAAATAGGATATAATCCTTTTAATGTAGGAAGTAGAATGAGACTAGCATTTTGGAAAATGGTATTCATATTTAAGATACATAAAATAAATATGTAATATTAAAAATTAAAACAATATTAAGTTGTTACAATCCCCTCCCTCTGCAAGGCGTGTGTGTGCGCTAGGGTGCTTGGCACACACCCATGTCTTACAGAGATACCAAAGTATAAAATTAAAATTTAAATCTGGTTTGATATTTTTCCTTTACTTTAACATAAACAAAAAACAAGTTGACCAAAATTGAGTAAAAATACAAAATTGGGTTCATATCAAACTATTAATATTTAAAATGAATTCACAAAATAAATATTCAAAATACAGAAAAATATTTAGAATGCAAGATTTCTCACTCACAATCATTAAGACTACCAGTTTTACTTGTGAATAACTCCCAAAACAAAAATTCCTAAAAATGGAAGTGGCAAGTTAACCAAGCTAAAATATAATTTTTTTATTGTTATTTATGATGTAATTTTTGTCTACACTTATTTTTATAAAAACATGGAAAATGTTTTGACAGAGGTGCAATTTTGGAGGTGAATAGCTTATTCACTGTCAAAGGTGTAAAAAATTTGTCTGTGGTACTATGCCCTCCTAATTAACTCTGTATTTATTTATCTGTATATTGTCTATATTTATATTTTTCAACATGGAGACATTTGCTTTTTAAATTTTACATATTTAATTTTTATGTTTATATTTTCTCATCTAAAATGCTCTCAGAACTATTGTTCTATTCTACCCATTTTATTCTGCACATTTATTACTGAGATAGTTAATTTTCATCCCAGAGATTTAAGTATCATTCAAGTATTTTAAATTTTAACACTCTATAAAATTATTAAAATTTGAATATTGATTTAAATTTATATCTTTTTGGTACATGTATCAAAGCATTTGAAAGCACTATATGGTTATCAAAATATTAATAGTAAACATGTAAAACAAAATAAATCACAAACATGCAAGTAATAATTTTAAAATAAACACTTCAAAATAAATTACATACAATTTCGCTAAGGGTACCATACTAAAATTTAAAATATTGTCTGGAGCCATCACTATATTGCTTAATGACGCACACTCATTAATGGCAAAATTGCACAAGAAGCACTTTCATTGAACACTGGTATTATGCTGTTTAACTTAACTCAGTGGCACGACAGCGCACGAGGGCCAAGGCTTATTGTGCCCAACTCAGTACACAGGACCTTGGGCCCTGAGGTGCATGAGCTGATGTTCCGGTCAGGTGGTCAGCCTGACGCGAAACCCCCAGTGTTAAGTTCCCAAACAGGCTTGGTACTCATTTTATCGACCCACTAAAGAGATGAAAGGCTGAGTCAACCTTGCCCAGTCCAGGGTTTGAACCTTGGACCTGTGGTGTGGAAGAGCAATACACTAACCATTCAGCCACTGGGCTTTATTATGCTGTTTACTTTTAAAAATTTTGGAATGGTGCTTTCAAATTCAGTTAAGATTTTTTGGAGAGATTTTTTTTTTGAAGTAATAATTTCGGTTAAGAATGCTGAAGAAATTGGATTTAGTAGAGACAATCAGTTGCAGAGCTGGTTGCTGTTGTCTAGATTGTTTCTCCACTTTTTCCCTGGAATACTTAATGACAGAGAAGCGCAATTGCTCACGACAATCTACTCATTCTCCTAGGATTTGATGATTGCCTCTCTGCTCTGCAATTTTATTTCATTAAAATTTTTTCCAAGTTCTTCATGGTAGGACAATATTCTACTGATTTTAATGTAATGCACTCATTTTTGTTTTATGTAGTTGTGGCAAGATAAATAGCCAAGTAGGAAACAAAGAATTTATTTTTCAAAATTTAGGTAGGAGAGTGTATTGAGTGACTTTTCCACTTGTTTCTACTCTATTTTGTACAGTTTTTATCTTTGTTTTTCAATAATTTGTGTTTTTGTGATGGCAACAGGTAGAAAAATAAAGGCTTTCTGCAGAAAACTTAAAAAAAAAAGCAAGCTTTGAGTGTTAAATAAAGTGTTAAGATGTCAAAATAATGTTATATATTGATTTCTTTAAATTGAAACAAACACTAAATAGGTACTGAATATACCTGTAAACATTCATGTGCCAAGGAAAAAATTGACCAAAGAATCCCTTCCTACATTCAAATAAGGAAATATTGGAGGAATGTTATAATCATTTTTTTAAATGAAGGGAAACAGTTATTTTATGGACTAAGTATATGGTTTTAGAGAAAAACTTGGTGCCAGCTTGCTGCAGGTTAAATGTATGTGTAAGTTATTTAGTTACTGTTTTTTCTATGAATAGGAAAGAAATTAAATTGGGATGTAGTCCTTTTAATGTGAAAAATAAAATAAGACTGATGAAAAATGGTTTTCATAATTGTTTGCAATTAATATACGTAGGAAAAACATGTAATATTAGAATTTAAATTATATATATTATAATGTTAAGTTATGACATATATACACTTGATGATCATCTTGCATACTCTTGCAAAGATTGCTAATTAAGTGGAGTCTTTCTGAATCAATACAACTTTTATTGATTCCTCGAATGTCGTAAATTCAAATAGTATAAGCAACAATCATTTAATCATTACATAAAATAAAACAAATATTTATAACTTAAGAACAACACAAATCTCTTGTTCATCAAAAGTCTGAGTGCACTGGGAAAAAAAACCTTTATGAACAATGGATTGTTTCTAAAAGTTATTCTCTTTTTAACCTCTCTCAACATGTTTTGTAGGGATTCAACTAACTTAGTTGTTTCATGTTTATTTTGTGTGTGTGTGTTCCACTCTACTTCTATGATAAATTTGAGCATTTCTTTGGATTTTATTACATGCTCCCCGATTATTCACTCAAGAAAATCCCACAAATGCTGTATTGTTCTTAAGTCTGGGGATTGGGATGGCTTACAGAATTAGTTTGGAACATAGTAGAACAGCCTTGACTTCGCAATGTAAGCCATCTGCTTGGTATCGTTGTCCTACTGAAAGTAAAAATCATGACTCATTGCAAGTTTCTTGGCACTTGCCCCGATATTTTACTTCCATATGTTGAAGTAATCAGTTTTGTTCATTGTTGATTGAATAAATTCCAGATTACCAACCCAAAGGTTTCCTATGCACCCCCAAACCATTAGGCCTCCTTCATGTTTGATGGTCTGAAAAAGATTATCTTTCTTAAAGTCTGTACAGGAATTTTTGCAGACATTTGTCCTTTGATGCTGAAAATACAAAAATTACTTTCAATTGAATGTATAGTAGACTCTTGTTAATTCAAATCTTCGATAATACAAACCTCTCGCGAATTCGAAGTATATGCTCAGCCCCTAAAAATACTCTTGATATTTTGAACTAAAACAATACATTTTAGTACACTCGATATTTGTAAATAAAAATCTGGCTGACCAAAATACAACACATGATAATTTGAAGTGATCTTATAAAACTCTCTACTACTATCGTATAGAGTCCTGCAACAAACAGGTTGGAGCTTACATGTTTTGTGTTGTCTCCCCTATAATGTAGCCCCTTTGATAACCATTGTAGTTGAGTCCTATAACTCTGACAGAAGCTAAAGTGTTACTAAACAAACTACACTTTTTCCTTCAAAATCATGTTGATGTTGACCTTTTTCTAGCTTCATTTATTCTAGAAACATCTATTGATAAAGATTGAATGCCATAAAACAAAAAAAGATTACAGGTGCTTTTTTTTTCAAAAAAAATTAATTATGTACAGTATGTATTTTTTTAACAGTTTTTTAATACATAAATGTATTCTTTTAAAATCCAGTACTTTTAACTTCTGTATAATATTTGTATTGTACAGTATAAAAAAATTTTAAAAGTACTTTAAAATTTTATACATATGTATCACACACATAGTTGCTTTATTACATAGTTTCAAATTTAAATGTGATAGAAGAAAATTTATCTTCATGTATTTTGGGAGATTTTTACTAACCTCTTGATAATTCAAAGTTTTTCATTGGTCCCTTTAACTTCGAATTATTGAGAGTCTACTGTATTACATTTCCCCCAAAATTATGTCCTATTTAGGTGTTTTTTGGCAAAGGTCTTGGTTCTGTTCACTCAAGATGAATGGCTTCTTCAGTGCAACTTGGCAATTATAATCATCCTTTTTCAGTTTTTTTCAAATTTTAGTTAAAATCACAATTTTTTGGAATATCTCAGCAATACTTTTATCTAATTGTGAAGCTTTATAATAATGGAGTCTTGGATTCATTTTTACAGAGCATATCGCAAAGCAAGATTCTCGAGGTGATGTGACAGATGAACGGCTGGATTTTGGCTTGGACGTTTATGAACACTTTTTGAGTCAATGAATGTCTCCTGTTAACAGTTTCAGCAACTAATTTAAAAGATATGCTCCTTTTCTTCAGATCTATCATGATCTTTTTTTCAGTAACATGTCAATATCTTTCCTATTACCTGCCATGGAATCACACAAGCATCCAAATCTCAAATTCCAAATAAATTGTTATAGAAGCTTATAATTACTTAAAAACATGACAGTGTAATAAGCTCATAGTCTGTAAAAGCTCAATTTTGAAAGTGTACACAAACTTTTGGTGTGGGTGGTTGGTCATTTTTTTAAAATTTTTTTATTTGTGGCTATTCTTGTTTCTTTATGTTAAAGTGGATTTTGTTGTTTGAATTAGGAAATTTTGAAGAATCATTCTTGAGAGGTATATTGATTTTTTGAAGTGAGATTTTAATAGTAATTTTTTCATAAACATGTTAAGATGAGATAAGACTGTGCAGACTTTCAGAGGCAAGTATATATATATATATATATATATGAGCTTAACACTATGAGCTTGATTTAACACTTATCTTTACCTAAATTTTTTCTTGGTCTTATTTCTTAACATAATTTTATTTGCATAAGTGATTTTTTTTCCTTATGATTCTGTTTGACGTTTCTGAATGAATTAAAAGCAGTTCTTTTAATCTTGGTTAAATTCAGAGTTAAGGAGTGTTTTGTTACTAGTCATTTCCTTTTGAAAAGCTTTCTCTTTTTTTAAACATGGATTGTGCTTAAAAATTGTTTTTGATAAGGAAAATTTCATTTATATTCACATTTTCTTTTTATGTATATGTATTAGAGCAATGAATGTTGGAATATTATCTCTCTAATTTAGATTTTCAGATGTTTATTTTGCTTATCACTTTTTCCTTTTTTAAAAAATTCTTTTATTTAGTTCCTTTTTAAAATTTTGTTCTTTAGTTTCCTTTTTGTTAAAATAGCAGCAATAACCAAGAATGTTTGCTTATTTTTTGTGTCAGAGCTGAATCAAATTTCTTTTTCCTTATTTTTTTTAATGCATATCTGAAATGTTTTTGGTGAACTCATTTGTTAAAATTGAAAACACTTAATGATCTGTATGTTGCTGTAAGTAAGTTCCCTTTGTAATTTCAAGTTTGGAATGAATTAAAATTCAAGCTTTTAGAATTCTGATATAAAATAGTAGTAAAGAAGTTAAGTAATATAATGGAAGAGAAAAAGCTTATTTTTAAAATTATTTTATTAATTATTTATTAATTAAAAAAAACACTTATAGGTTTGTATTTGTTATAAATGCATATCTAGGACCTGAATTCTGTAAGTGGGAAAATGGCATTTACTTATGGCATTTCTTTCAAGTATTAATAGAATGCATGTCTGTCACATGATTCATATTTAGAATCATTTTTTTTTTCATGTGAATTTCTGTTGGCATCTTTATTTTTAAGAATATACTTATCTATACATTGAGTGGCCAAAAAATTGGACCATCTAATAACAAGTTTGTGCACTTTTAACTTTGATCACAGCTGATATTCTTGTGGTATTAACTCAACAAGTTACTGACATCGTTGCTAAGATATATTGACCCATGTTAGTCAACTGCATTGTTTCTGTTGAGTTATGGGTTCAAGTTTTGTTGCCATTAAAGACCTACAGTTATTATTTTTGTGGGATATGGAGCGACAAAGGCTATTATCCCCCTAAAAGACTAAAAAATATTTACATTTTAGTTGATGTCAAAATATTTCATCTTCTGAATAAAAAATCTAAATGTTGATCTATTTGATATAGCTTTCTCCAATAACTCTTTGAAGGTGATATTCCAACAAGAATCAATTTCGAGAAAAGATTTTAGAGGATTTTCAAGGATGAGTATATTTACTGTCTGTGTGTGCAGCTTAACAAGATATGGTCCAAATCATTTAAATAGTTACAAGAGCTACAAATTGCATTATCTGATCTGATAATTTGAATTTTTGTAGGAGTCCTGGAGTAATGATCATTTTACTAAAGATAAGAGTACACATAATTTCTTCTCTTCTATTTTTTGTCCAATTAGAGATGATGCCAATGTTTGGAATATTGCCTAAATTTTCAAAACACTTGCTTGAATTAAAGTTATCATTTGCTTTTTTAAATCTTTCTTGATATTTTTTATTGATGTCTCCTGAAGCAATCCAGTCGATGTAAATGTTAGACTCTGGGGCACTTGCGAAATAATCCGCCTGTTTATTTTATAGTATATTAGAATGTCCCGGAGTCCAAAGTAGAATCAACCGATTTTTATAATATGATTATATGTAAATCTTACTGGCTAATCTGTGAATAACACTATGTGGCTAGATCAAGTTATTTTGAAGAGCATATAGAGAACAGAGAGACTATCAGATTGGCAGATTTTTGTTCAAAACAGTCAGATCATCTAAGGCTTGGCAAATAGCCAAAGCTTCAGCAATAAAAATAGAGTTATTGTGATTAATTCAATAAGTAAAAGAGAAATTTTCTGCAATACCTACAATTTGCTCATTTTTCGAAGCATCAATAGCTATTATATAGAAGTCCTGAAAATCATGCTCAACTGTTTCATCGAATAAATCCCTTATAGATTGAGTTGGTAAATTTTTATCTTGAAATTTGAAGTCATTGACATATATTTTACATAGAACTGAAAAAGATGTTATTCTGGGGATTGAGATAATTTGATTACTATCAACATTTAAAGTATGCATATTAATAATATTTTTATCATCCATAATTTTTTTTTAGATTCAGAGATTTAGGGTTAATGCTATATAATGGAGAAAAGGTTTGATTAGAAATTTGAGAAATGAAAAATTTATTTGCCAGTCTTCTCATTTTATCTGAAAGAATTTCTTGTCCAGCCAATTTTATGAGCACAATATTTGGAGTCTATTGTGGAAGACCTAGTACAGTTTGCAGAGTTTTGGTTTGAATGACATTAGGAGGTTTCAGTTGACTGTGTGTCAGACCATTTATTTATGATGTGACATGAGTAAAAAAAAGGTACTATTGAGTAGTTGGCTATTATTGATAAGTTGGATAAGATTTTCAGCTTTCGGACCATAATGCTTGTAAGCCATACCTTTTAAGGGCGTTGATCTTTTTCAGAGCTTTATTCTTCATTTGATGCACAATTGTGATCTTTTGATTCCATTTCGAGAAATATACTCCTAAATGTTAAATATAAGATTGCCACAGGAGAGGGGTCCCAGCTAATAATATATTAGGAAATGAGAGTGGATCTTTTTATTCAAGAATTCAGGAATAGTATTTTTGTCTGGACTTAAGCTTAATTTCCAATATTTACACATCATTGATTAATCCTTTCTAAAGTATTTTGTAAATTATGATAAATAATATCAAGTGATTGATGTGAGCAATAGATGAATATATCATCCACATATATTAAACATTCAACTCCAGTTTCCAATGTTTCAAAAAAGTCATACATATAGATAGTGTATAATATTGGAGTCAGTACATTGCCTTGGGGAGACCCTTAAGCAGTGTTTTTTCAGATAAAAGGCAGCCCCCCCCCCCATTGGATTTTCAGTGATCTGTAAGACAAAAATTCATGTATCCAAAGTGCTATTTTCCCCGTAATACCAATTTGTAAATAAGTCTATCTATATAAACTGAGTCATAAACACTCTTTATATCTATGCTAATCCCCACAAAGTATTTCTCATCCAACTTTGTGTCTGTTATTGCTTTGTAAATTATACAAGTTGCTGTTCTGCTATCTTTAAAAGGAACACATCCATAATGTTGTTGAAGATTTTGTTCTGTTATCATAAAATGGGCAATTCGATTGGCTAAAATTCTTTCAAATGTCTTAGAGAAAATTTATGTTAAAGCTATAGGTCTATAAGAGGAGATTTTGGTCTTTTCTTTGCATGGTTTGGGAATTGGAGGAATTATAGCATGCTGCCATGACTTTGTGGAACTCTCTTGAATTATCAAATATCTGTTGAAGGAAGTTTAAAATTATCGTACATTCACTCCGGTTCAATAGTTTCAGGAATGTAGCCGGGATCTGGTCTGCACCTGGAGTTGTGTTCCTAGCAGATTTTATAGTTCTATTCAATTCAGATAAATGAAAGTGTTTGTTGATTAAGTTATTATCTGGGGCAAAAAAATCCAAAGGAAGTGGCTCATGGTTATTGTTACTGGATGCAAAAGTCTCTGCAAAGAGTGTTACTTGAATCTGTGGGTGATAGATGAATCTGTTATGGATTTAAAGAAAATTCAGTGTTGATTCAGGATTATTTTCATGGAAATTTTTTTTCAGAATACTATAAAAGGTTTTAAGGTTAGAAACATTGTTACAGACTGTATGCCAGTACATCTTTTTAGCTTTTTTAACATGAAATCAGAGCCGGCTGGAATATTGTTTGTATCGAATCCACAATTTTGGAGAGATTTCTTGAATGTCCTTTTTCTGGAAGCATTCCTTGAGTTTGTAAAGGTTGTGGTATGTACTATTCCACCAAGGAGGAAAGGTTCTATAAGAAATTTTTACCCTTCAAGTACTATTTGAAATTATATTAGCAATATTTTCAGAGAGATTGTGATTGTTATCGTCTATCTTAAAGACTGTTGATTTGGCTTGCTTTAATACTGAGAACCAATCCACTTTTTTAATGTTTTGTTTAATCGGATTATGAAAATTAAAATCTGTGATAACAGGACAATGGTCACTATTGTAGAAGCTTTTTAAAACAAAAGTATTGCTGTATGCGATGAGACTCGAGGAGCAAGGGGTAAAATCCAGAAGAGCACCAGAGCCAACATTCCTTCTGTGCATTGAAACAACAGTATTAAGAATAAAATTAGAACTCGTTAGCCATTCCACAAAATCTTTGCTGTGTTGAGAAGTATGATTGGAGCCCCACACATTAGATGATGTAAATTAAAATCTCCGAAGATGAAAGCTGGGTCTGATAAGGAGCGTAGAAAAGATTTAAGTAGTGTAATATTAAGTCCCTGAGATGCATATAAATTTATCAGATGAAAGGAAGTATTATTAATTATGATTTGCAATACTAAAATTTCGTAGTCTGATAATTGCATAGTTTCAAAGGAAATTTGTCTAGAAGATATATTTGTTGGTACTGCCATCAGCAGCCCACCTCCTGGTCTGTCAAGCCTATCTTGTGTGAAAATGACCTTGCCTGGGATTTGCTAATTGTCATTAAGTTTCAAAAAAGTCTCTTGGAATATCGAAATATCTGATTGTGGAAAGGGAGGAATATTGAGCCAAAATAAACTTGTTTTTTATACTTCTACAATTCAATTGTAAAAAACTCATAAATAAGATATAAAATGGAAATTAATAGTTCAAAAATTTCTATCCTCTGCTTGAGGAAATGAGATATAATTAGTTATAGAAAGCTTATCTATAGCTTATCTATCTTATCTCCCCCTCAAAAGTCACTATTAAAACTGCAGTTTAGATCTTTAAAGTTACCCAATATCAATGTTATTGAATGTATCGTTTATGTTGTGAGATGCACACTTGTGGAACAGATGTGACAAACTTCTGTAGCATTAAACTTGCCTTTTATTTCCTGTTAGGTGAGGATGATTATTTACTTGTTTCTATGACATTAATCAAATGGGTGAACATTGTTTCCACCATCTTTTGCATAGAGTTCATGAGGGCTAGTTTGCCTTTCTAGAGCTCTTTGAAAATTTGCTATTATGTTCTCTAATTTCTTTTCAAATTCCTGCATCTTGAGTCCTGGGGCTGCTGTTTTCAAATTTATGTCATGCCTCTCCCAAAGCTAAGTGATGATTACATTTGAATTCTAGTATTTTTTTTTTTCTTTGATAAATGTGGGACAGTTAGGGGAGTTTGCTGAATAATCTCCTGTACAATTTATACAATTTGAGGTATTTATACACTGTCTGGTGTGAGACTCTCCACAATTGATGCTACTTGCATGTGGCTGGAACAAAATCGTGATAAGTGAGTGAAACTAAAACATTTGCTACATTGCCAGGGTTTGTCTATAAATAGTTGAACTCTATGGCTAATAAAACCCATAGCTTTATGCATTTTGGTAAATTTATACCTAGAATTTTAATTAAAACAGGAGAAGCTTCTTGATGACTGTTTGATTTAATAAATATTCTAATTTCAACTATTTCAAAATTGTCTGAGTTTTTTAATTCTATTGCCATGTGTGTCTGCTAGATGTATGTTGGTTGGGATATCAAAAAGCAGGAATTGGGAAGTGAATCCTTCCCATATTATGTTAGCTTTTACCAGAGTAAAATTTGAACATCACATACAGGATCCAAGATGCTAATTTTTATTTAACCGCTTCGAGTAAAGTACATGTGCATTATATTGTCATGCCGAGGTATTTTGTTTTTTAATTCTGCATGTTATAGATGGGGGTTCGATTTAGGGAGGCTACCTGATTTTTCTGTATGTTCAAGTAAAAATGTGATTTCAGTAAATTTTTTATTGCCAGTTCACAAAATTAGTTCTTGGTCAGTTAGGGAACTCTTGTAATACTTGAAATCTCCAGCTTCTGTTATCTTGCTTGTCTCATTAATTTCCGTATCCGGAATGAGGAGTGACTCAGCTGGAGTCTCCATCAGGTAAAATAAATATGGAAAAAAGAAATTGGTAAACTTACTAAAGTCCAGAGAAAAAAGAAAATATATTGTCAAAACCTCTTTCTTGGAAGTTTAACAAAGTATATTAAACAATAATTAAAAAAAGAAAAAAGACAACCAAAAATATAAGTTTCTTAAGTCCAGCAGTCTCGCGTATAAGCACTAAAACCTCTTCACCGCCTACCACCTTTCAATCCTACTGTATAGAGCAAAGGTGTAAAACTCAAAGACTAACTTGGGCCAAACAAACAAGGTTTAACTTTAGGTGGGCCACACACAGAATCAGTATTGACTGAAATGTAGGTTTATTTGGAATACTTAATAATAAACATATATAAAAGAACAAGAAAATTTATTTAATGTTTATGTCCTGACACACTTGACATCTCTTCTGCTACTATCTTCCCTATTTTGGGAGAATTTTTTAGATTTTATTTTATACTGTGTACCAATATATTGGTCAGCCACAAAAATGCTATGGACTGCATTTGACTGCGGGCCATGAGTTTGGTACCCCTGGTGTTGAGAAACTGATACACATTTAATTTGTGTGGCTCAAAACCTTCACATTGTTGTGATGTGGAACTTAGGAGAGTGGGGTTGTTAGCTCAGTTTTAGTCCTCATCACCTGAATGTTCAAAATTACGAGTTCCATCACCCAATATTCCTCTTGTTGCTTCTAAGTATGACATTGTTATCTGTCAATCAATACCCTTTTTAAAAGAGACATGAAAGATGTGCTTGATGAAAGTAATAATTTTTATCTTAAATACATGAGGAAACTTGTGATTTAGTCTGAAATGTGCTTTACCTTGCTTGGTTTAAATTATTTTGTTTATATGATACATTTTTTCATTAAGAAACATGAATCAGTTCCTCATTTAAAAGGGATATTTATAACTTCATTTAACATCTTTTGATTATGTTAATTCTAAAAAAAGTTATGCTTTTTGGCAATGAACACCTAAATTATTCTTATAAATTTCCTTTTAATTATAAATCTCATCTTATTTTAAACTTGATGTAAAATATTCAAATTTCTTGAACATTTTTAGATTTGTGTAGTGGTTGTGTTTTATTGACATACTGGAATTCAAAGAATTTGATTATTTGCTTCATATGGAATATTGTAAAATAGGATTGAACTTTTTTAGCTGTAACTATAATATGTAACTAATTTGAATTAATATAAATTGTATAAAGCATAATACATATAATTCATTTTGTTTTAATATACTGTCTTATTTATAATTTTGTAACTTAAAATTTTACAGAAAGATAGGAAAGAGAAGTTTTGGGATCCATTTCATAAACTACTTTCAGCAGATGTAACAAGGAGACTTCATGACTTTACACAGCTGCATCCTAATGTTAATCAGGTACATCTCTCACTTTATTGTTATGTTTTCTATTCCCTCTATTAAAGATTTTTTTTTACGAAATGTAATGTATTCTTTTTATTTTTTTTATTTTTATAAACTTATATTAGTTATAAAGTTTGAGTTATCTTTTTATTCAAGTATTCATTTGTTAAAAGAAAATTAAGAGTTTTAGAATAAAGAAAGCTTTAACTTGGATACCTTCTTGATTGATTCATGTGAAATGAAAGCTTTTTAATTATTAATGCTGTATTATCCTATCTCCTATTTATTCTTGTTGAATTTTATGCTTATATAGTGAATTTCTTATAGCATTATACTTAATTTACTTATTAAGAGGTATTCTTATTATTTCTGGGTCTCTCATCACAAGTAACTCAGAGTATGGGGGCTGATATAAATTTGTTGAGGCTCTGAGTTTGAACGAAGTTGGCTTGTTGTGAAAGTAAGGTAAGCATGATGCCAGCATAAGTGTTGTCGTCATCATTTGATCGTGGTTCAAAAATACAGGGTCTGTTGCTAATATTTCATGTGTTGCTTTATAGTGTGACATTAGTCAATCAATCTGTTATATCTAATAATTGAAAAATAAAGAGCATTATCTTATACATGTGACATGAAATTAAACTTATTTATTAAGTGTAAATAGATTGTAAGTATTATAAATATAAAAGGAATAATTGAACCAATATGATTATTTGGAAATTCTGGTATAATTAATATGCTAGAATTGTGTTCAAAAGATTATCAATGTTAATAAACGCAGCATATAAAAAGGGATATTTTTCTTTCAAGTGTACTAGTATTTTTTGTAGTTTATCTTCTACCTTGAGATCGCAAATTTTATTTTTGTTCAATGCTGAATACAAAATGTTAAATTAAGCCTAATTTTCAATCTTGTTAATATTCTGTTGTATTTCAAAAATTTGATTCCCCCCCTGAAAATTTTAATTTGTAAAGAATGAAATGCTAGACATTGGGTGAAAGTTTTATTTGTCTTAGGAAATTTATGTAGTAATGTATTATGAATTACAAAGGATTTAAATAGAAAATTATATTTTGGGAAATTGCTATACATAAGTTATTGCATTACGATTGGATTAATTAGTAAAATGATAGATCCAAAATAGGCAACAGTTTCTCTTTGCCGAACTCTGTAAATAGTAAAATTGTTTTTAAGAGCAGCACAATTCAGCTGATTTATTTATACCTCTACTGACAAAGTAGAAGTTAAGGAATTGTTGTATACTTTTACAAATTTATTATTTTAAATATATTGTTACGAATTTTGTGTAAATAGTGTAAATAATTTGTATTTGAGTGTTTAATGCATTTATATTGCTCTATGTTATGTTTATTTCATGTTAAAATTGTACCATTCACAAGCAATGCCGCCCCTTACGTTATAATGGTGATTCAATGAGAACCTTGCGCTAGAGCCAAGTTGGCATCATTTCTGGCGGCCGATTTGGCGACCATTTTTGGCGTCATTGGCGACCATGTTGGCGAGTTCGGAACCCTCTGGAGACTTCTAGAAAGTAGTGGATCTTTCCACTAATGTCATGAGCGGCTACATTTCTGGAAGTTTCTGTCGCGCCTATAAATAAGATGCTCGCCGAGGTGGCAAGGAGTCTGGATTAAACCAGCGAGTAGTGAGGATTGTTTTGACTAGCGATTAGCTCGGCTGTGCTTGTGAATAATCTTTTACTTACTTGTAATTTAAACACTGGTGATTGTGTTTGATAGCTGTTGACAGTGTGAAGACCTTCAGATATTTACCCTGTGAATATTGCCGCTGAATCCTGTATTTAAAGGATTGGATTTTTGTTAGTAAATTCGCATCGCTCTTGAAGAACTGTTTATTTTCTTTGTGATTGTTTTGCATAAAATCCTCAAACCCTCGGATCTACGTAACAATATAATTAGAAGCATGCATTACAAACCAAAAATTTCATTAATATATGATTGTCTTTATAGTGTTTATAAAAATGAATTTATATGCATTAAATTTGTAATAAATCATTCAATAACTTTTTCGTCCCTTGAATGTAGTGTATAGTAATGTTATTTCTGTATTTTTCATGCTTTCTGAAGCTTTCTATTAATGAAAAATTATACAAAGAAGAATTAGAAGCTCAGGTAGAAGTATTAAATACTTTGGAAAAGAAATATGTTGATCCTGGGCCAACATATGACTGTGTCGTTTTTCACGATGGAAAGAAATGGAGGTATATTTCTGTTTATATTTTTGCATTTTCTACCACATTAATGTATGTCAAAGGAATTTTAAACAAATTACATATTACATATCATAAAACTAACAGCACATTTAAAATAACTTGTTTTTATGGATTTTTAGAGTTGTAATTGATACATCAGAAAAAGGTGAATTAGAAAAATGCAAGTTGCTGGGAATTTATTCAGAAACATATGATTATGCAATGCTAACTTCAAGTGGTAGGTTTTGAATGGCATTCTTAATGATTACAATTTTTAAAGTTATGTTTTAATTTTATGGGCTTAGCATAGTTATGAAATTTTTAATGTTTATTAATTGTATTTTTTCTTATTTTAGATAGGTTAAACTATTGCGTGAATGTTTATGAAGATGGTAACCTTTTGGAAATAGTCAGCATGTCGAGTAATTATTATTATTTGCATTTATAACTATTATTAAGCACTATACTACTGTCAAGTATTGATTTATAACTATTATTAAGAACTGAGGACTATTAAGTATTTATTTACAACTATTATTAAGTACTGATAACTACTAAGTATTGATTTATAACTATTATTAAGTATTACAGGTTCTGCTGAAAATAAATTATTTTTCACAATTAAGTATACACTGCAGATTTTTAAAACTGGGATATTAAATATATAAAATAATTGTAATAACTAAATAATTGCAGGACTACTATTCAGTAGGGTTTAGTTTTAATATTATTTCATGTAATTATCATATATTATGACCCTTTATATAATAAAAAACTGATGTTGACATGTTTCACGAAGTTTGTCGCAAATCTGCCAGGAACATTACTATTATGCAGTATCCATTTTTACAACATATACCAAGATTTACTTAACACTAGAACTGCAGATGGGGTCAATTTGACCCAAAAGCAATTTTGTTTCCAATTTTCTCAAAGTTACTAATGGAATTGAAAAAAATTTCTTGACTTTTCCTATTTTTATACCAATAATAACCAGTGAAAATATGATATGTTAAATACTTGTTATATTTTTGTTTTTAATACTTATACCTGAAACAGCAGAATGGGTCATTTTGACCCCATTATAATCACAAGTACTAAATTTGCAATTTAACAATTCCTGGAATGGGAAAATTTTTTTCATTCCTCTAAGATACCGTATCTAATATTCCTGTACAAGGTTATTAGCAGTAAAACCACTTCTGGAAAGAAAAACGATGTGTAAATAAACGTAAAAAGTTATCAGATTCAAATCCAGATGAAATGAACTCTGAAACTTTTGTTAAAAATGATAGAATGGGCTGGGAAAGCATCACCACTTGAAGTTGTATGCTTGGAAGAATTGCTGAACATAATGTTTTCAAAGAAAAAAGTGGCCCAACCATTTATGCAACGCGAAATATTTAAAATGGCTATGCAAGTAGTTCAGAGCGGCTACTTATAGATGAGCCTATGCTTCGTCATATCAAAAATTATACAGAGGAAGAAGCTCACAGGCAACTGGGAGAAAATAAATGGTCAACAACTTTATACGAACTAGATGCTTTTATATCAATTTTGTATGCTTGAGGTATATACTGTGCAAATAATCTAGAGCTTGATAGACTGTTTGGGGTCCACCTTTTTTCCGCGATACTATGGCAAGAGATAGATTCAGAGAACTTTTGAAATTTCTGCGATTTGACAAGAAAACTACACGATCTGAACACCTTCAAACAGATAAATTGTGTTTCATTTCTGAAGTTTAGAACAAATTTATTGAAAATTTGATAATTTGCTCTAAACCAGGACCATATATAACTATTAATGAACAAATGTTTCCGTCTAAAGCTAAATGTCGTTTCATGCAATATGTCAAGTAAACCAGGTAAATTTGGTATCAAGTTCTGGCTTGCCACTGATGTTGATAGTAAATATGTGCTCAATGGTTTTCCATATTTGTGTAAAGATGAGGAACGTTTTGTAAACCTATCTCTCTCCAAATATCTCGTTTTGCATTTGATGGAACCTTTAAAAAATAAAGCAAGAAATATCACTACAAATAATTTTTTCACTACACTAAATCTGTACCAAATGTTAAAAACGAAGAACACTAGTTTAGCTGGGACGATGAAACAAAATCGGAAAAAAGTACCTGAATTTGTGAAAAAAGTAAAGATGCCGTTATAAGATACATTGTTACTGGAGTATGATGATATAACTTTGACAGTTTATCAGGGAAAAACCATCAAAAGTATTTAATTATTAAGCTCCTTTCATCCCACATTTGATATCAGCAATAATCACCCCAAAAAGCTTCCAGAAACAATATCATTTTATAACTCAACAAAATTTGGTGTTGACATTGCCGACGAAATGGCTCGGAAATGTTTTGTGAAGGCAGGATCAAGGATGTGGCCTGTTCATGTATTCTACAATATTCTTGATCTTGCTGGGAATATTTCATGGATTTTATGCAAAGAAGTTACTGGTAAAAAACCTACGAGAAGAGAATATCTTCAACATTGAAGTGTTGCGTAGTGCGTATATTCACAAAAGAAAGTACAAGTCAGATAAACAGACAAAAGCAGATACTACTGAAGAATCTGCGCAGATGCAAAAAAGTGTTCATTGCAAAGATTTCCAGTGTAGAAACAAAATTGTAGATACTTGTTCTGACTGTAAAATACCGATAAGTGAAAAGGGTTCAAAGTATATAAAAAGAAGTTATTCAAAATGTGCATAAACTGTATAGGAAATCTTGACTGGTAAGAAACTAAATATTTCTATTCAAGTTGTCTGAATATCTTATTAACTGTATACAATATTCCATATTGTAATATCTTATTACTTTTTATCACTTATTATAACAATTTAATGTTAAAAATGAATAAATGTCAATGCCAAATAATTACAGCCTACTTTTAGCATAACAACTAGGATTTTTATTAATTGAGGTCAATTTGATCCAGCCCGCAGTTTTAGGTATACTGAAACTGCAGCGGATTTAGTGTTAAGTACTATCAATTTCATCTGCCCTTTCTTCAGATTCTTCGCAGTCACAGGCTCTTGTGTCCGGTCAATACTGACGGACATTCTTGTGTTAATTGTATCATACCTATTAACTTTCTGTATTTGTGCTGAAATTTAAGTAGTTAGGTATCATTTAAGAATATAAAAGAGCATGATAGATTCCTCTAGAGCTCAGATCTCTCGGTGTTGTATTAGAATGTGATGAATATATTACCACTGCAAGTTTTATTCTAGACATCCTGATTGTCGTATGAAATTACAAGGTTGACATGTGCTGCGATTAGTGAAGTAGCCTCTAGTTGGGAAACATATGCAGGATTTTCTAAAAGAATATTGGAGTTTTAATGCTTTATAGTATTTATCACATAAGTTACAAGTATAATTCATACATTTAATGAAAGAGTAACTGAAACAGTTTTACCTACAACTTTACAAATGGTCAGTGTGAGCCCCATTCGTCACACGGGACAAATTAAGTCAATAGGCGAGTTCATCCCAAACTTTTTTCAATGTGTCTAAAGAAATTCTTGCAACATCTGCTTCCATCCTGTGTCTCAAGTCTGAAAGGTCAGCTGGTAGTGGAGTAACATACACACAATCCTTTATGAACCCCCACAGATAAAAGTCGCATGGCATCAGATTGGGTGAATGTGGAGGCCATTCGATACAGGCTTTATCTGGAGGCTCTTTGCGGCCGATCCATTGGTTGGGTACAGTGATATTTAACCAATCATGTACTGAGGGATACCAGTGAGGTGGTGCACCATCTTGCTGTCAAATGAATTTATTTGGTTCACTTTATTTAGCCATAGTTGTAGAGCATCAAGATAAGCAAAATCAGTTACAGCCTTGGTCGTCCTGTACTTTTCCCTATGCAAAGACAGCCAGTTGTTTCAGACTGATGATACTACCTAAGAATGTTATTATCATTTGGAGGTTGACAACTGAACTTCATACGAAATGCTCGTTGTGCAGTAATAGCAGATTCTGTCTTTGCAAACTGGGGAACACGCTTTCTGTTTACTAGTTGCCGTTTTTCGACTAGTGCGTTGATTGGCAAGAAAGGGGAAAATTAGCATATGTTTCGCACACACATGCCAGCAAGCAAAACTGTTTCTGTTGTTCTTTCATTCGATGTATGAGTCATAATAATGTTATATGTAATGAATACTATATAAAGTGTTAAAACTCCAATATTTTTGAAACACCCAGTATTTTTTAGTGCAAGAAGCAAAATCTTTTTGCAGCATATATGATGGCAGTAGTGATACAAACTAGAAATTATATCCCATTGTAGTTACTTTTAACCTGAAAAGTGTCCTGTTTGTAGTGGCATTTTTGCAGTTCCACTGGAGAAATATTAACTAACTCATGATGAATGAATTAAAAAAAATGTAGGGTACTTTTGTACATATTTAGTTTCATATATAGCAGATAATGCTGCAGTAATACAAGGTAAGAAAATGGCATTGTTACATATTTAAATAAAAAAAAAAAATAAAACTTAAGTATTGGTTGCTCATATCAAATTTAATACATTTGACATCTGAAAAGGGTGCTCATTGATTCTCATTGATATATTCTACTATCTATATAGCTTTCTAAGTTTGTTCAATATAGAAGCTGCAAAAATTTTACTGTATTTATGTAATAATCTAGTCGTAGTGTTGACATCAACTTCTGCTAACTTGATTGTTAATTTTGTAATACCTTTTTTTTTGCAAATATATTCTAAAATTATATATATGCTGTATTTTTTTTATAATAGCAAATTTATTGGAAATTCATTATTTTTTTATGTGTAACTATACTATGTATGTTTTTAAATTTACAGTATGCAAGCTTTTGTTAATCAAGTTGTGCTAAAGTAGAGTTTTCTCTGAGTAATTTTCTTATCTATATGTCTTTTTTGTGAAATTTTCTTTGCATTACCTAAAAAAAATTATATATTGTGGGGTTTTCTTATAAAATTTAAAATGTTGTTTATGTATTTAAGAATGTGTGTGAAATATCTCATTCATGCATTTGAAAACTTTCCTTGAAATGTTGATCACACTTTGTTACTTTATGCTTTTTTTTTTCTTTCTAAAGTTGAGAGGTAGGGTTAAAAAATAATATGAAAAGATTTTCCAGTGATTTGGATATTTGCCATTTTAATAAGATGGTAAATATGAAAGGCAATATTTGCATTTTTTCAGACAAATTCTTTGCACATAAGTTTTTTCCTACAAATTCCTCTTGGGAAAATAACTTTTATCATAACTTCCTTTAATTAGTTTTTCTGTGAATATGATATGAAATGTTTAAACTGTGCAAACTATTTGATGTTGAATTCTTATATTTTAATGATTATCATCTGATCATTCTGTGATAATTTTGAGAATTATCAATTTATATGTATATATCTACAAGTTAGGGAAACTGGTTAGAAACATTATGATGGAAATGCCCTCTCAAAACATCTTAAATATATTTATCATCTAATTTAAGAATTGTGTTTACTTTATTTTTTCTGTAGGTTTTGATTTGAGTATTTGGAAATATAAATTTCATATTTGAAGCTCTTTCCAGTCATACTCTTTTACAAAATATGAATAATTTTTTTTATAAAAAAAATGTTTTTCCTTGTTTACTTTTTTGATGTTCTAATTTATTGAAATTCATTTATCCGGGCATTTTGTATTTTATATTATGGCTAGGTGTCTTCTAAATATAAACTATAGCTTGATCAAAATTATTTAGTTCTATTTTTTTTAAAAAAAGCTCACTAATAGTTTTATTCAATCTGTATCTACCTTGCTTTCATGGCTTAGATTTTTATATGATCTTAATGTTTTTGTTTATTTTGACTGAACTCTTTCTGCATTAATTTTTATAATTGATTTGTATGTTTATTCAGACTTTATTTAAATCTGTCGTGTTTTCAATGTTACAATACCATTCTCAGGGAAAGAGAAAAAAAATTAAGTATTATTAATTGTGTACTTTCTAGCTGGTCATGGAACACATGTTGCAAGTATTGCTGCTGCTTACTTTCCTGATGAACCTGATAAAAATGGAATTGCTCCAGGTGCTCAAATTGTTAGTATTGGTATTGGAGACCTTAGACTAACATCAATGGAAACTGGTGCAGCCTTAACACGTGGGGTAATTATTTTTAATTGGTTGTTTTATATGGGATAAACTTTTACAACTCTTGTGGTACAAGTTTTTATTTGACGGGTGTAGATTATAATTTTTGTAATAACTTCAAAAAATATTTTATTGTTATGCTTGACAAGGGTATTTGCTTGTAGAATAAAAGAATTTTTTTTATTCTTTAATTTGTGCATTATTTCTGTAATTGATATTAGTATTTGCTCTTAAATTAAAAGTTTACTCAGTTAAAAAGTAAAAGTACAACTTATTTGCTATTTACTTAATTATTTGAAATGTAAATCTGTCTGTAATCTCAATTATGGAGGGAAAAAAAAGAAAAAAATATTCTAAATATTCTTACTTAACCCTCTAAGTGGATGACCCGCTAATTGAAACTCACTTGGAAAGCGGTCTACTTTTTCAAAGCTAGTGGTAGGGAAATGGGTTCTGTTTAATTTTGTGAACTTCTTCGAAAGTGCACCACAGTTTTATGTCTTCCCCTCTTAAAGCTGCGGAGGTTTTCAAATGGTTTTGCAAGAGATGAATTTATTGCTTTTTCGGTTTCTGTGTTGGAAAGGGGAGATTTCTCATTCACAGTTGTTGCCTAGGGCCAGTATTGTGTGATGGACATTTTATCCACTTCACAGCCAACAGAAACTTCTCCCAATTTATTGCAAACAAGCAAATAAAGGGTAAAAAATAAAGTTTTAAAGAAATGACTCTTTAAAAGTTGAAAAAATATTTTTAATATATATAAGCAAAAGAAAATTTATTTATTTCTCTTGTTATTTTTAAGAACTTTAAAAAATATTTTAAAAAGAACATTTTTATTTCGGTATTACAATTTTACAATATTAATCAGACAGAAGCTCTCTGTAATCATTGTTGAATATCAGACAAAGAAAACTCAAGAATATTTTCCTGTTATTTATTATTATTTTTTTAATTATGAGGTAAAAAGTAAAAATGATTATTTTTTTATTTAACAAAATTATAATAAATGTAGTATCATTATATATGATGAATAAATTTGAAAAAAAAAATAAATAAAACTGGGCTTTCTGCGATTTATTATATTTTTATTTAACAATAACATAAAAAGTCATTTCAATACTTTTAATTTATGCAAATTTTAATCCTTATCTTTGTATTTTTCTGTTGAATGATTTTTTCTGCATAAATCAACATAACATCATCATTCATCATAACAACTTGCACTGAGAGAAAATATCCTCACTACGTCAGCATTTGCACACATAATACACATTAAATGAGTAGCGCACACAAGGGAAGAGATCCTTGGGTCCAGACTCCCCAAAGCACTTGATTTTTTTTTCCGATTGATTATAATCCCATATATGTATATATATATATATATATATATATATATGCATAATTTGTACAGTAAGTAACTGTTATTAATAATTCATTTTATTAATGCTAATTATTCATTCAAAAATTAATTTTTTAATGTTTTTTATTCCCGAAAATCAAATAATATGTTGGGCGGCGAATTGGAGTATAAGAGAATAGTGGACTTCTGACCCTGGACCCCTTCCTTGAAAAGTTCCTGTTTGCACTACTGCATTCAATCAATAAGAAAATATATTTTTCTTAAAGTGTGCTGGCAAAAGTGTTTCTAACCATTTTCTATTCAAATTTAATTTTTAATCTTTCCGTACCTTTAGTATTTCATCCTTTAAATGCATATTCGCACATATCTATAAATGGTAACTATATCTTTCTATTCAGTTATTGCAAAGATGTATTACCAATTAATTTTTTTTTTTTGTCTTTTAAAACAGTACACTTAAAACAATTTACATAAGTAAAATTAACTGATAATTAATAATATAACAAATTTTGTAATCAATTTTAACATTTAGAAATGTATCCTTAATTCCTGTACTAGAACCCTACAAATTGTTATTTTATTCTTAAATATTAATTATTAGTAATTAATTATTAAATATTAGTAATAATTCATAATCATCATCATAACTCGTTCTATATTGCAAAAAATGCCTACCTTTTGCTTCTGAAATACTATTATATTAAAATTTTTGTGTAGTTTTATAAAAAAAATTACGCCTGTGGAAAAAACGGATCATAAGTTTTGGTTTTTAAATAATTGTCTCGTAAGTATAGAGAATTTTTCTAAAGGCATAACAATAGCCTAAATATAACAAAAAATCGGGGAAGGGGGTGCATTTTTTTTTAAGGATCATATATTTGGAAAACTTGTTCCAAAATTTCTGATCTGAAAACCAATTAGATTTTAAGAAATTTTAATTTTCTGAGTTTTGATTTTAGCTTCCGTTTCATTTTAAAGCATGTTTGCATTCCTAGATTGAATTAATTAAAAATATTTTTTTGAACACAATCCATTATTTCGCATGAAATGGCTATTAACTGCAATTTTAATTTATAAAATCATTTCTGTTTGCTCATGTTTTTGAGTTCTCTCACATTTACTTAATTAAGATTGATTTAAAGACCAATATATTTTTTGACACATAGTTTATATAATTTAAAAGCTCTTTACTTTGTTTTCATTAATTTTTTTCCTTTTGAAAAATACAATGACCAAAATGTACGCAGGTTACTGTGAGAAATAATACTTGAAAGGGATGGAATATGACTGAAAATGGTAAATCTAAAATCCAGCTTTCAGGTGATATTACAATTAGACTACAGAATACAAATGTTGCAGAATGAACTAAATATTTCCCTGATGTACCAAACTACATTATAATAAATATATTGTAGTATTACATTACAGTATTTTAAAGTCATGCAACAAAAACTTAAACTTGCTTAACTGCCACAATGGGGAACTGAAAAAAAAATAGATATTATTTACAAACTTGGTGATTTCTGGATTACGTTTGTATCAGTACTATTTTCTATATAAATATTTTGCATTTAAAACTCTTGTGAAAATATAAGGGTTCATATAAAACTGAATAATTGATCAAATTAACAATTGTTATCAATATTATGTTGAAGAATATTTTGAATTCAAAAAAGATATTTTCAATCATACACTGCTGGCCACCATAAACGCAACACCAAGAAAGACAAGAGATAGCACAACAAAATTTATCTTGTAGATAACATGTTGACCAAGTATCAAATGATTAAATTTATAGACTTCTGTGAAGTATGATTCCTGCCGGAATCAGTAGCCAGAGTAGCCGCCATTGTTGGAGATCACCACTGCCACACGCCTCGGCATTGATTCAAAGAGACTTTGGATGTGTTCTTGGGGTACAGCAGACCGAGCAGCTTCCACACGTTGCCAAAGTTGATCTGGTGTGGCAGCTGGGGGTGTAATCTGGGTCAATTGTTGAGCAACCATGGACCACATGTTTTCTATCGACGAAAGATCCAGAGAGCGAGCCGCCCAGGGAAGCAATTCAATCTGGTGATTGACGAAGAACCTTTGGACAATGCGTGTCACGTGTGGTCAAGCATTATCCTGTTGAAATATTGCTGTGGCCAAGCCCTGAAGGTAAGGAAGGACAACTGGCTCCAACACCTCGGAGATTTAGCGCTGGCTGTTTAAAGTACCTTCAATGCGTACTAGAGGAGTGCGAGAGTGATATCCATTACCGCCCCATACCATAATACCCGGCGCAGGACCAGTGTGGCGGTGCATAACACAGATGTTCAGGATCCTCTCTCCACAGTGTCTCCAGACTCGAATCTGACCATCGTTGTGTTGCAGACAGATGCGTGACTCGTAAAGACAACTTCATTCCATTCTGCTGCCCACATCCTTTTTTCATCGCACCATTGGCGGCGGAGACATCTGTAGTTCTGCGTCAAGGGTAGACCAAGCAATGGACGTCTTGCGGACAGACCACTCTGCTGTAAACGACGTCGAATGGTACTCCCGGACACTGAATGATGCATTACAGATTCAATGTGCCTTGCTATGGTTCGTAATGTGACCGAGCGATCCGTCACTGCCATGTGCACAATTTGCCTGTCCTCATGTGAAGTGATGTGCTGAGGTGGATGCAATCGACCACGTCGGTCCGTCGTACCCTCCTGCATCCAACAGTCTGCATTACAGTTGTTTGGTTTCGTCCAACACGACTACCGATTTTCTTGAAAGGTAATCCGCAATCTCAGTAGGCCACTATCCTTCCTCTGTCGAACTCGGATACTTGATCAAAAGCTGATCGCTGTTTTCTACGAGACATAACTGATAGTTTTTTGAAAAACCCATAAGAAAAACACAATTGCCGAACTTGAAATCGTCGAAATCTCCAAGCCTTAAATAGCGCTTTGAGGTGGTGCCACAGGCGTGCGTGATGTGTGTCTGCGCTGAAATTCTAATCATTTGCATATCTCACCTCCTCTAATGCATGTTGTAAATTTCATGTTATTTGCATGCTTCCTTCAGGGTGTTGCATTTACGTTGGCCAGCAGTGTATTTATTTCAAGTAGAATTTTGATGTGGAACATAAGTTGGATAGTAACATATTAAAAAATTAAAGCTTTACAGGCATTGGAATTTTTTTTTTTTTTTCTTTATGCCTTTACAAATTTTAAATGTTTTCTCAGATTTTTAATTTTGAAGATGAGAGTGTTTTCTAATCCCTAAGGTGTTTTTCTTGTTCTAGATAGTCTTGAAATATCTTGTAATTATTCTCTAACATATGTTCTGTAAAAGTTTATGTGGATTTAGGTCTGAGAGCTCTAGTTAATTTTTTAATCATATCTTAATGTTAATATTTAAATAAATTCGTGTTTTTCCTGGTTTAGCCATAAAAATAATTATTAAAATTCAACTAGGAGATAGATTTTAAATTTTATACTTTTTGTTTCCAATAATCTAAGAAATATACATCACTTACAATAATTAAATATTTTTAATAATTTAGCATTTTATAAAAGTTTTAAAAACTTCAAAAATGTTCAATGCTTTAAAATTGTGAAATAATGGCTTGTCAAACTGACCTATTATTTTCAGAATCAATATAATAGTATAATCTGAATATAAAACAAAAATTAATTTTACTGTGACAAAACTGTTTACGACTTCTACTCATACTGTAAAAAGAATGAAAGATAAATATATAACATAGTGGCAGTCAAAAGCACATTAATAATATGTAAAAATCCTGTCCCGTTACTAATTTCAATGCATTTTCCAAACTGTACCTAAAAACAATTATATGTTTATTAGGCCAAAAATTATTTATATTTAGAAATATTTTTCCTTATTAAGTACATAATGAATAATGGCAAGATAATTTGTAGAATCCCAAAAGATTTTAATGGAGAAAAAAGCCAGACATAATTTTAGATAGTTAGAAATTTCATTATATAATACACAAATATGCATGTTTTAAAACAAATAAGTTGGCTAATAAAATGAAATTTACTAAAAATTTCCTGAATAAAGTAAATCAGATTTCATCCTCAAATGCATATAATTGTAAGAAAAGGTTTTATTCAATTTGCAATCAATTACAAATAAACTTTTACATAAAATGCTTAGTCAAAGCAAAATACCTTTTACAAAGCCAAAAGTTTATCTAAACAGTTGTACATTCCTGAAGCTAGAAGTGTACATATGCATATATAGTGCAAAAATAAATATATTTGTTCAAAACATTGTTTTTAAAGCATTAATTTTGAGAAAAAATATTTACATACATTGACACACATACATGTCGTTTACAGAAATGTCAGTGTTATATTTTTCGAAACACGACCCTGCACACAGTCCAACATTACAATCTTTACATTGAAAACGAGTTTCTCTTCGAATGCATTTTCCATTATTATTTATCTTAAGGTTGCATACCACACACTTTCGTACTGAGAGTCACTTTCTACCTATGAAGGGAGGTGCCTTCCAATTAAGCGGACTACATTTTCAGAAATTTTAGGGGTAACAAAGTTTCGAGAACCAGAATCACTACCTTATTCTATCAATCATTCTATCAGTTTCATTCGAAAACCAATATGATTTAAAATCCCGCAATTTTTTTTAAAGATAACAAAGGAATTCCACACAATTTAACAAATGTCGAAAAATCTTCTTGTAGTATTTTCGCTTTTGATTTTGGGCAACAGGATAGTAAGATAGACACTGATCTGATCTATCAACACCCCTCCCCCCCATGGTGTTATTATAAAACACCACGGCTTTTGGTTTCAGTTTCACAGGATCCCCCTTCTTAGCTTTCACTTCCATCATGTCAGCGTTATGAAAAGTGCTAAGCATATGCAGGGTTTTTTTATCCTTCCTCTTTAAAACACACATTTTACCCTTTTGGAAGGCTATAATTTCCCCTTTCTTCACTTTGGAACTTTTTAATGAAACAGGTAAACTTTTTCGGTTTGGTCGTAAAGTTCCACAGATAGCTGTTTTACTGTCAATCAGTAATTATGCTAATTCAGGCGATGTATAGAAATTATCAGTGGATAAACAATAGCCTTTCCCCTTCAATTCGTGGATAAGAGTCAGGACACTTTTCGTCGAAAGGCCATAATCATAGTTTTTGTTGAAGACAGTACATTTTCCCGTGTATATCAATGAATTCCAAATGTAGCCACTTTCTGATTTGCATAACTGAAACAATTTAATTCCAAAACGAGCTCGTTTTTTAGGAATATATTATTTCCAACTTAATCGACCTTTATGTGCTATCAGTAATTCATCCGCTGATATAACCGGTTTCGGTACATACACAGATTTGAACTTATGTACTACTAGATCGTGAAACTCTCTTTTTTTTTTTTAGCTTCATGTTATGATCTAAATCTCTACTGGACGCATCATTATTTGCAAAATGCAGGAACTTCATCAAAAGTCCATGGTGCACCTCACTCATAACTTTTCCAAAAAATAGAGTGGATAGCATTGGTCTTTTTGACCAAAACCAATTTTCCACAGGTTTTTGTACTACGCCTTGTAGGAGCAACAGAGAGAAATCTTTTCATCTCTTCCTTGTTCGTATTTTTCCATTTTAGAGCCCTAGAAGCAGGTGTCAATTCTGTATTCTCAAAGAATGATTTGGCGTATCTATTTGTTTCCTCTACAATATATGAGAACATTTCATCATCAAGGAACAGGTTGAAATATTCTAAAGGAACCCCAGAATCCCCGATACATACTTTTATTCTTGGATTTCCACTAAGTGGAAATTTAGGATGACTAGGTAGAGGAGAGGTAACATCTCTTTGACACCAGTCTCTAGCACTATCTGAGCAATCATCAGACTCACTTTCAGAGGATGAAAATTCTTCATCTGAACTTCTCTCTTCAATCAAACATTCATTTTCAGAATCACTATTCATTTTTAAGGTAAGCCAAACAGCCCTTCTTAAAAGGATTTGACGAGCAAATGATAGCTTTATATATTTATTTAAGCTTTTATAAGAGGAGCTTTCCAATGAAATTTGGGAGAGATTTTGCTAAGAAGCAGTAAGACCAATAGAATTGGAGATTATTGTTCGGAATAGACTATTCACAAAAAATAGTGGTGATTCAGGCAGGAATGGGGATCACCGCTTCAAAAGAGAAAGATAAACTAATGGGAAAACGGCTTTTCCTTTCTTGGAAATTCCGATGAAAGAAGCCCTAGATGACCACCCACTTCCTTAAAAGTTGCCGAATTGTTTTCCAAATGGAAGATATTATCGGTGTAAATGACGTGTTTCGGATTCTGACAGATACAAATGTCTGTGTTTGTGCCGTGTACATTTTTCAGTTAAAATTTACACGTCAGATCTTTTATGTTCAAAGCTTATCTATCTCGACGTTTAAATCTTTGAATATGCAATGAAATGGCAAAGTTTTCGGATTCTTCTGGATTATATTTGTTTCATTGTAATAATTTTATGTAAATTTTCTAGTAATTTGCTTCTGAAATCTAAATATTTCTTTTACCTTAATTTTTTATACAAATATTTGATTCAAGTTTTTGATATTTCATGACTAAATCGCAAAATATAAGAAACAACGGTCAAATCTCACGAGTTCAGACGGTGCTCGCTGATATTTGAGTGTGAAAATTACAGCAGCGTAAAATGCGACCTTGTTCGAATTATATCTAATGTGCATATTTGGAACTGTTTAGCGCACTCAAATAAACTCAAGTGCGCACGTTAAGGGTTTATATTGCATTCTAAATCAACACGGTGGCTACTGACTACGTAATTTTGAACTGCGGTTAAGTGACGAGGACGTTACCTGGGCTGATAACTCCCTTTCCAAACTTCCACATCACACCAACTTGAGGACTTTGGGCCTTGACATATTTAACGTGCATCAGCTCCTCTTCAACGCTAGGCTTTAGTAACACCAGGGCTCGAACATCGGACATGAGTTCATGACCATGACCATCAGGCTACCTTGGCCGCAAAAGAAAATAGCAAGTTTGAAAGAAAGGTAGTGGAGAAGTATATTTGAAGGAATAACTTCGAAACGTAACGAAAAACCAAAACATCAACATTTATTTTAGGAATAATGGTTAATATAACTTCATACACTAAAATCACTTTATGCAGTGTATTTTGAAAGTGAACGTTTCCCCTTTTAGGGAAACTTTCTATAATTATGTCAAATCACTTTCATTTTGCTCTAAGGGGATCCCCGAAACAATGTAAGTTTTTTTGATACACAAAATTACTTATGGTTGAATCTAATACAATTCCCTACCCAATGAGTGAAAACCCTTTTTTATTATATAAATTGTGTTTGAATAGGAGAGGATTAGTTAATAAGAACATTTAAAACAGGTGTCGGCAATCTATGGACCTGTGGTACGTGGTACAATTCTCGGTGGCACTCGGCACTACTCTACAAATTTGTCAATTTTTGAGTGGATGGAAGTTGATAATAGACCTTATTTGACAAACATCTTCTGAGTTATGGACATTTATGGAACTACGAAATAATCTGAAAGATAATTCTAAGGATAAATTTACAGCTATTTTGTAAATAATTGAATGTCATTGCTAGGGGATTTAATTGTTGAAAAAAAGAAAATTGCATGTACTCTGCTTTCCACTTTTGGTTCTGCATATCAAAGTAAAAAATCTTTGCGGAGTTGAAATATTTTTCATATTAGCAAAGAAATTGTTTAACAACTGAATTCTCAGAATCGTGTCAAAATTGAAAGTGACACTTACCCTCCAAAGTTGAAAGTCATTCCCCTGATTTTGCGATATAAAAGAAGAGTGGTGAAAGAGTTAATTCGCATTACAATTTTTATTTAACTGTAATAAAGGGAAACATTTTGTCTATTTCTTATTTAAATAAATATGTTGCAAACATACATTTTTAATTTTTTTTTTATCTTTGTTGAAGAAATAGTAACATTTTATATTGTTTATTTTTATGTTAAGAAATGTATTTAACTGATCCACAATTAATATAAAATAAAACTGTAAATCTAAATTATTTACCTCTATTCTTTAAATCTGCAAACATTATCGTAGGAATCGAAGGATTTCAAAAATTTCTTACTATGTGGCACGCTGAATGATACTGATAGATTGGTTTGGCACATCTCAGCTACATGGTTGCCGCCCCTGATTAAAAATGTTGTGTAAGATAACCATTATATTTTTAAAATTTTATAAATATACAAAAGGAGAGTATTTTGGCAGTACATGTTTTAAAAGGAGTAAGGTTTACGAGAGCGAAATATAAAATTGCCTATATATATATATATATAAGAAATACGGTTGATAGTACCGTAGTTATTGCCAACTCGCGATAATGAATTGGAAATTAATTTCACGATTCATTGTTATTAAAATATATGAAAGTTTACATGACTTATTTTTGTATTTGTTATTTTTATATTCCTTACTGAAAACAACAATTGGGAGTGCATTACCTGCCAAAACTGTAGAGTCCTGGTTGTTTACTCCACAAGCTCCTACCTTATGCTTACTCTGCCCTACTAAGTAAAAATGCTGTCTTGTCAAGATCATGGAATTGCAGATATTGTTTTCCATATATTTTAAATGTTAGTTTTCTAACTTCTACATCAACCTTTTAACAGTCTACACTCCTGCAAAGAAGTCTGAATTCAAAACTATAAAAACTTATTATTCCCAACAATGTCATTTATACCTTTATTTTTTATAATCTGTGAATGCGTTAAACTATTAATTTGTTATGGTGACTATTTAATATTAAATGTGAAAAAACGAATAAATTTCGAACTGAAATTTAAATTGAATATTTCAAAAAAACTGTCATCGATATTCTCATAACTTTTACATATTGTCGTTTTAGCATCTCGCACATCTAGCTTCTATGTAAAAATCCATTATAAATCCATCAAATGTTTCAGCATATTTTTACTCATAAAATGCAGTTTTCAACCAAATTGTGAGGCCGCAGCAGCCTAGTGGTCGAGGTAACGGACTCGTAGCTGGCGTGTCATGAGTTCGACCCCAGTACCACTGAAGATCTGCCGTGTAGGGGAGCGATGCTCAAGTGTCGTCCTCGTCACTTGACCATGGTTTAAAATTACGAGGTCCGTCGCTGAGTGAGTGAGTGTATATTAACGTCGCACTGTTCAGCTACACGAGGGCTTTTGGTGATGGACCTCGTAATTTTGAGCCATGGTCAAATGACAAGGACGACACCTGAGCTGCCCCCCCTCTCCTAACTACCACACTTCCCCAACGGAGGACGTTTGAGCTCTCAACAGATTTAACGTAAATCGCTCCCCTACACGGCAGGTCTTTAGTGGAACTGGGCTCGAACTCGTGACATGCCAACCATGATCTGATACCTTGACCACTTGGCTACAAGTGGTCAAGGTAAGTCCGTCGCCACAGGCCCTCAAGAAGTTGGATAGTGCGACGTTAATATTCCCTCACTCACTCAATTAAATTATATGAAATTTAAGGAATACATGAAAAAATATTAGAAGTGGAATATATATAGATTAAAAATTTAATCTAAATATAATTAAATATATAAAGAATTATTAGTATTTATGGTAAATATATATATATATATATTTCAACTGAGTATGTGAGACATGCATAAATATCTTTTTCGAAATTCAAATGCAGAATTTCATTGCAGCTAATATAAAATTACTAGTTTTGCATGGTTAAAATTACAAAAAATTTCCAAATTTTAATTACCTTTTCTTCAGTCAACCACTAATGGAACATAAATGATGAGAGATTTTGCATAAATATTTTTTAACTTGAATTTAAAATGGATCTTTATATTTATTTATATGCGGAAATGTTAACTGTAAATTTGTCCAGATGCTTTTGATTACTCTTTATTTGAAGATTCAAGTTTAAAAATATAAGCTTGTTTTTTACGTTCTCTTTGAATGGAATTAATGTTCAGACATTTAAAATTCAAATATAATTTGTTATCTGAACAATACAAAATTAGGGAATCTATGCAAGATGCCCTGAATACCTGGCTTTAAAATTATGAAAAACTAAAGGATTTAAATAGGGTTTTTTAGCAATGCATAAGAAATTTTTGCAAATGTAATACAGAAGCTTGCAAATTATTCATGTGTAGAAGTGTCCGAAATTTTAAAAGATTTTAAATTTTGAACCTTTTTGTTTATTTTTGACACATTACGAAATCTTTTTTTTTTTTTTTTAAAAAAAACCCTGAAAGTATATTGATTAAAATAAGAAAAATGAAACACTAAATTATCTTCAATGTTTTTATATATACTTTGAATTTAAATGCCATAGATATTTTTTAAAAAATGAGATTTTATCAAGCTATCCCCTCTTTTTCTCAATTCGTTGACTTCCAATTATTTCCATACACTCTTGGGTTTAAAAAAATTCTTTCCAGTTTTTTACGATTGCTGCAGGGGAAGAACCGGGATCCCCGCGAGCCATAAAACTTCCCCTCATTGTCCATTGTGTCTCCTGGACCATCTCTAATTATCTTTCAAGATGTTAAACCTTTAAGGGGGGGGGAATTCGGAAAAACATGGCTTTACATTTTTCCAACATGTCACTTGAGGAGGTAAAAGTACGTTTGGTGCATTTTTGGTGAGTCCCTGGTCTTACAGAAAATTGCGTGTGGTCCGTTTTTGAAGCCTCTCTAGTAGGGCGGAAAAGTACGCTCAAAACGCTTGGAGGGTTAAAATACATTTTTAAAAAGATAAGTTTCTTATTTTTTATGTGTGTCTAAAGTTATGTTATTGCAACATGTCACAAATGTATTTAGAAGTGTGAAATTAATTTATTATTTACAATGACTTATATGAATTGTTTTATGCTTTACAAAATAAATATTCTTAACACAATAGAATGATTGCTTTGACCATAAAGAAATAAAACGGTGTTGCTTTGATGATTGAGAGGTTATAAAATAATACTTTACAAAATGTCATCTTTTATTTATGAAAGACTTCTCTTCATTACTTCTATTTGATTTACAGGTATTGTTTGTAGTTGAACTGTATTTTTTAATGGACTGTATGGCAGTCAGCTATTTTTTTATTTCGATTATTGTATATTATTTCGGGAAAATATTTATTGTAATTGAGAAAAAAAAAATTTCTGTTAAAAAGCATGTTTTTATCCAAATAAGAATTTTAAAAATGGTTGGGGATAAAATTAAAATATGAAGAACAATTAAAATAAATCTTAGAAAGGAGTATTTCATTTGTCTCTGTGAGTAATTCTTGAAAAAAAAATTAATCAAAATAAGCTTTATCTCAATTTTTAATATTAAAAAAAAATCATTAAGAATATATTTCATTTTAAATAACAGCCTTTGTTTTAATAAGTATTTTTAAAAGTTTTTAAATATATTTTATGTATCAGATACCAATTCAGAATGTTCATTGGATGGAAATCGGAATTGTTTTAGCTATTAATTTTCATGATAACTGCATACATTTCTAAATCAACCAAAATATACAATGTTTTATAGATACATAAGTTAAGAGAATAATCATTGTGGCATGTAGTAATATATAGAAATTGTAATTTATTCATTTGTATAATTTTTTGAACTTTTTGGCATGACTAAGGAAATTCATTTGGGGTCGAGACTTGGTGTAATAGTAGTACTCCTTTAGGGTGTTCAACCTTCAATGTAATTCCGCCGAATGGCCAGTCAATTCCGAGAAAAAAGCCTTCGAAATTCATGCTTAGCTTTTATACAATTAAATTTCAATTTCCTCCAACGATTTCATAGCTTGGTTGATATATCGTCTGCATTATTTTATAAAGTAAAAACAATTAAATAAATTTATTATTTAAATTATTTATATTATTAAAATTATTATTAACAAAAATATTTAAAATAAATTAATAATTAATTAATAAGAATTATTATTCATAAGAATTATATTAAAATTAATTTATTATTGAAAGTATTAATTTATTTTTAAAATTATTAATTTATTATTGAAATGATTATTAATTTATTATCAGATTTATTATTTCAATAATAAATTTAATAATAGTTAACTAATTAAAATATTAAGGATTTATTAAATGTTTGAAAAATTATAAAATAATTAAATTAATAATACATAAAAGACATTTTTTATTATATTAATTATAAAATAATTTAATAATATACTTTCTAAATTATTTTATATTATATATAATATTTTATTTATAGTATATTTTATTTCACATAAAACTATTTGTAACTAATTTTTATGTATAATATCATTTAATATTTATTATATATTTTATTATAAATATTATTTATTAATATAAAAATATATTTATAAAATTTAATATAAATTTTTATATAGTTGTTTTTTTTACTTTATAAAATGCAAAATAATTACATAAAATATCATTCAATATTTAATAAACCTTTCATAAATAAGTTTATTTTATTTTAAAAATAATTAAATGAAATGAAAAAAAAAAATGACTGATGAATCGAATCTAGACCTTGCGCATAGTATGCAGACGATATATCAACCAAGCTACGAAATCATTGGAGGAAATTGAAATTTAATTGTATAAAAGCTAAGCATGAATTTCGAAGGCTTTTTTCTCGGAATTGACTGGCCATTCGGCGGAATTACATTGAGGGTTGCACACCCTAAAGGAGTACTACTATTACACCAAGTCTCGACCCCAAATGAATTTCCTTAGTCGTGCCCTCTCCTTGTAAGATTAGAAAAATGAACTTTTGTATTATAGTATAAAGTAATTAAAATAAGAAAATTTTGTGGTAATTAGTTTATAGAGTTAATTTAAATGTGTTTTCTTTTAACCAATACTTTTAAAATTAGGATATCAATTTTTCTTCTGGTTTTTCATTTTTGCATATTTTGAAACACATTAATTTCTTAGTTTTTCTTTTTACTGTCTGGAACAAAATGTCATTCATTGAAGTAAATATTTCATTAAGAATGATGTAATAGTATATAAAATGTTAGAAGAGTAGTATTGTTGGATATTAAATTGAAATCTAAATTTGATATATTTAAACAAGTTACAGATTTTTAAAAAGTGTCAAATTTTGATGTATTGCACAGCATTTCAATTCTTTGAAGATTGTTACTTTAACATAATGTAATTTAGTTTCATTGAAATATATATTTTGAAAATATCTTTTATGCTTTCTAAATATTTTTTTATATTGAAAGTGTATTGATGTAATGATATAAAATAAATTTCGTTTTAAAAAATTCCTGTTTAGTTTATCAAAGTGATGAAAAGTAAATGTGATATCATAAATATGAGTTATGGAGAACAGTCTCATTGGTGTGGTGGGTAAGTATTTATTCAGTGCCTTATATATGTAGACATTAATATTACTGTATTTGTTTAATATTTCAGTAATTGTAGTTTTGTAATTTTAAAACAAATTCATTGTACTTTATCTTTTGCTTTAATTTTTATTTATCTAATTGTGCAATATATTCAGGATGTCTGTTCAGTATTAGTAAAATATTTTGAAAAACTTCAATCCAGAAATTTCAAGCAAATATTTAGATTCGTTTTCGATCAATATCCTCGATACTTTGGGTAAAAATGCGTTACTGATTCTTGGGAGATGACTGATAACAAATAACTATTTCTTTACTTGAAAAATATTATATTACAGCAACGTTTTTTATTCCCATATTTTTTCTAAGTAAGGAATTAAAATATTATTATTAAAATTAGTAATATTTGGATAAAAAGAGAAAAAAAATAGATTGAAGAATAGATTCTGCCTGTTACCTTTCTGATTTTAAGCAATATAAAAGTATGAACATTTCTTGGTAAAAAAATGCTGAGTCTTTAGTTTGAAAAATGAGTTATAGCCTTTAAACATTTCTTGTCCTTTGTGAATTTATCTTATTGATAAAGCCTAATGTATTAAAAGTTTTAATAGAACAATATGAAGTTCACAAATTTTTTTACTAGTAATAATCAAAGGTAGTTTAATAGTGTACTTATTGAAGTTGTCTGTAATTTTTTCTTTCTATTTTCTGAATCGACCGTTTATTTTTTCTTTGGCTTAATTTATCATTCTTGCTATTTTCCTCAAATATTTGAGCAATAAAATTTTATTTGAAGCAGCTAAGAATATTTTCTGCCTCATTTTTGCTTATTTTATATAATTTCTACAGTTTTTGTTTGAATAATTTTTTATGTTTTTATAAGTTTTTTTTTAATGTAATTTATGAAATTGAGATCAAAAGGTGTATTTTGCATTTATTTTTGTAAACTTCACTAAATTTTCTTCACATATCAGAATTTAGTTGTCAATGTTATTTTCATAAGTTTACTATTACTAAATATATAGAACTAAGTTAATATTTTTATACAATCAAAATACTTCTCTTATTAAATAACTTAGAGTAGTAAGTTTTTATCTGTAAAATATTTTGTTACTCAATTGTATTCTCATTACATATCTTTTTGAAATACAGTGAAAATCGCTTAACAGGAAACTGAAGGGACTGAAATATTTTTTCGTGTTAACCCTCTTACTGTGTAGTTATTTTATCAATGTAGGTTAGAAAATTGCATATTTTTTATTGCATATTTCAAATCCACAGTGTAGAGTTTAAATATTAAAAAAAAATTTGTAAAAGAGTTTTTATTTTAAAATATAGAATTAGATCATGAAAATATGAGCATGAAAACATAAACAGTAATAGCACGTGTTGCAGAGCTAAATTGTTTGAAAAAATGCATACCTGCAGAAATCATGGGTTGTGCAAATTTTGCTTCATCTATGTTGCTCATAGAAATCACAGTATATGCAGCAAGAGGGTTAAAAGAATTTTGTGTTAAAGGATGTTGCAAAAAAAACATATATCAACAAAATTAAGTTTATTATATATATTTATATATGCATATGTTTTATAAGAATCAATGAAACAAAAACATTCTCAAGAACTTAAATTTAATATAAAATTGTCAAATTTTTTGAAAAACAAAACATTTATTAAGTTTTCCCAAAATAACCTGATATTTTTCTTTGTATTGTTTTTCTTGCATCAAATTTTCAACAGATTTTTCGATGTCCATTCTGTTATCCATCTCACCATTGGAACAGGCCATTTTAATAACTGCACATACTTTCACGATGTTCCTCATTTTGGATGCTGTGGTAGCAGGAACTGCATTATTCATTTCCTTTTCTTTGTCGGAATCTGCATCAATAATATTTTTTGAGCTTTGAATAGACTCCAAAATATTTTTGGGCCTGTACACATGTTATCTACTGCAATGTGAATTCTTCCGATAATACAATAGGACAGTCCAATACGGCTGGTGTGTTTTCTGTATTTTATTCATTTCGTAAAGGAAATCTTTATGTGTTAAGCAATTTTAGTTTCATGTTAACAGAAAAAAATGCAGGAAAATATGTATTATTTTGTTGGGACCATTTTATTATTTCGTGTTAACTGATATTTTGTCTTAAACATTTTCCCATAAAACGTATTTCATAATACAGTTACGTTTCTGTCTAGCTGAACATTGTTTTCTTCAAAAAATATAAGTATTAAATATTTTTGAATAGTATTTGATTCTTTCTTAATAGATAGCTATGATTTTATTTCCACAAAGATTTTTCTGTGATAAATTTAAATGGATATTATAACAAATAATAACAATGAATTATTAATTATTTTAGAATTTTATACAGTAGCATGTAATTCCATTTTGTACTCTGACATTTTGTCATTGTTCCAGCAGCTGGAAAATTAACTTTTTTATATAAAAATAAACAGGTTTATTCATGAATAAGTTATCAAGGTGATTTGAAGCATTAAAAATCTATGGGGGTAGGTCTGAAGAATGTGGGAGTGATACTAAACATTTCTGTATATATTCAATAAGTTTGATATTCATCACAATGTGGAACTGAGCATTGTCACCTTGATTTGTCTCTTTACTTATATTTTTTGCTGTCAAAACTGTCGTTTGGGAACTGTATTTTTCAGAATTTATGGTTCTGATTTGGTGACAGAATTCATTAGTAATTCCTTTGTAGTCCCATTCTACTTGAAACATTACTTTTTAGGGATTTTTCCCCTCTTGATGTTGCACTTGTGGAGGCTCATTTGGCTTACCCCATGATCTTTTTTCATATAACATTGTATTGTATTCAATTCTCTTCACCAGTAATGACTTATTTCAAAAAGGAGCTTCATTTCAGCAAAAATCACATGCTGAAATCCGAGCTAACATTTTGTGATGTTTAAGTGTGGACTGTCCATATCACAGCTTCTTTTAGAGATGATAGTTATCTGGAATAGCCATCATCTTTGAACTAAGTCTTCTGAAACAATACTTTGTCCATATACTGCACAAATTTTATGATTAGTGTGACTAGCATTTTTACTTTTCTTGAAATGAAAGAGCATAATGACATGTGAACTGTTTGATTTTCTATTCTTAGAACTGCACTGAAATATCTTGCTGGTGTGATAAAAAGTATATTACAACATTAGCAAGATTTATGAACAAAAGTCGGAATGCTCATATCTACATCATTCAAGGTTACACAGGTTTGCTTCAGTAGCTGTAAAATAATAGATAAAACTGTACTTTGTTTTGAAAACTGCAAAACATTAACAGATAATCCAATATATATGTATCTGTATAAACAAAATATGAAATGTATGACAATGTTCTGTCCTCATAATACGAAACATATGGTAAGATGGATATAAAAGAAAAATTTATGCTGATTGTTTGAAAGATATGCTGTGAAATAAACTGTTTGTGAAAATAACAAAAACATATACTATTGCTACTGGTGTAGTAACCTCATCAGCATGTGTAGGCATATATATATGGCTTTAAAAGTTTTACTGTTGGGGAATTCAAACAGCAACCAATATGTGGGGCATTTGTGGTTATTTATGTAGAATTTTTTAAAAAGTACAATTTTAAGCATAGAAGCCTGGCATATAGTACAGTCATGAATCATGTTGATATGGTTGAGCTTAAAAAATACTTTTTTTATGTGAAAGAATGAATAGTTGTATAGCATTTTCCACGGTATCTGATAATTCTGTCATAATATAAATTAGCATAGTTCATTTATCACATTGATTGTCCTTGTTTAAAGCTAAAATAAATAAGTCTGAATTTGCTGTTGAGAAAGATTTTCTCGTGAACTGATCAAGCAATTATTATTTTTCATATTTCAGTGAGAGGCAATTTATGTTTTTTTCCAATATAAAAATGTTAAACTTGTAGAAAGTTCACATGTTTAAAAATTAAATGTATTGTCCTGTAATAATTTGATATATATTACTCAAAACCTTTTCTTTACTGTTTTAGTATTTATAAGAGAACACTGCTACTCATGTACCATGACCATGAATTTCTTATTATGAAATGCCCATTCTTGCTAGAAATTTTATGATCAAATTCTTGTTGAGCGAATACTAGGAATTTTAACTCTTTAATACTAAATATAGTTTTTGTATTTTTAACAGAAGAGTATTGGAACTTATACATCAGGTAATTGATAAACATGGTGTAATCATGGTGTCTAGTGCTGGAAATCGTGGTCCTGCGTTATCGACAGTTGGGACCCCTCCAATTACACCAACAGATACAATTATTGGTAAGATAAGTACTTTGCATTTATGGAGACCAAACATTTTAGGCACATATTTTATACATTTACTGAGAATAATCCCTTTAAATAGTCATAAATTTTTTTTTCTTTCTTTAGGTGTAGGAGCTTATGTATCTCCAGACATGATGCTTGCTGAATATTCTATGCGTGACAAAATCCCTGGTCTAGGATATACTTGGACGTCTCGAGGACCTGGGTATGCCCTTTTTATTTTGAATATTGAATGAAATTTTGTTTGCTATTGTATAAAATTAAAATGTATTGTATTTAAATTTTAATATATATATACATACACACACACATATATATATATATATATACTCATGGACAAAAAAAATTAGTGCACCAAGAAATAATTGCAGGATTGTAACGAAACTTGGCATGAAGGTACTTGTCGGGGAGATATGCAAATGATCAGAAACGCATCGTGATTGCACATTGCGTATAGCTGGTAGAGGGCGCTTAACGTCGTTCTCCGGGGAGTATAAAACAGGTTAGCAAAGCTTGTTTGAGTGTGCTGAATTGTTTACAAAAGAAGAGTTGAGGTAGACATGCTATTACACCGTTTTCAAAGACAATATGAGCAGCTGTTGTAGTTTGAGAGGGGGAGAATCATCGGCATGATGGAAGCCAAGTGGTCAGTTAGGCTAGTAGCTCGTCAATTAAGCAGCTCTGATTGTGTTGTGACCAATGGATCAGAGAGATGTCATTTACATGAAGACCAAGCTTAAGACGCCCTCGACAGACCAGTCGTTGAGAAGACCGCCACATCGTAAGAAATGCACACATACAGCCAACTTCATTGGACGCTATCCAGGCACTGGTAGCACTTTCACTAGGGGCCCTTGTGTCATCTTGAACCATACAAAGGTGCCTGGCAGAAGGACATTTGAGATCGCGACGCCATTACGTGTGCTACCCTTGACGCAGAGTCAGTATTTTCTTAATGTGGCTTTTCAATTTGTAGATTTTTTTACATTGTAATTGGTTCTTGAAGATGCTAACAAAATCGAGTTGTTTTAGGTGTGCATTGGTTTCTCTTTTTTTCTCCAAAATCGATACAAAAAAAACAAAAGTGTGTTCTCAAAAGAAGATGTATAATCAATTAAGATTGGAAAAGAACAATCTTTTCCTTATAATCTCCTATTTAAAATATTTAAATGTCTTATAGTATCAGTAAGAAAAGCTAAATCTCAAAGCCTATCTTCATTCTTGAGAAGCAAGCATTCACTGGGCAAGTTCATTGTTTTCTTCCAAATATTTTTAAAATTGCTCCTTCAAATTCCAGAATCTCACAAATGCATTTTCTTTGGAAAAACAACACACACAACAATGAAGGAGTGTTTATACGTTATTATTTTCTGTTGTAATTTAATTAAGAGTGTATTTAAAATAAATTCTGATGTTTTATTTTGTCTGAGATAACCACCTTTCAATAAAACAGTAACAAAATTAATTATTATTATAGTTTCAAACTTTTAAAATTTTCAATAAGTATTCGCGTGTCTCTCTAACAACTTAGCCTTGCCACACTGTGGCACACATGCTGCTGGTTGGCCACCCCTGCCCCTGTATCCAGTATCATTTCTTACAAAAACAAATATTGATATTCTTATTAATTTATTGTGATCTTATTCGCTATATTAAAGGGATTCTTATATTTCTATCATTTTATTTTTAGAATGCATGGGGCTTTAGCTGTAAGTGTATGTGCTCCAGGTGGTGCTATTACATCTGTCCCTAAATGGACTTTACGGGGATCACAGTTAATGAATGGAACTTCTATGAGTTCTCCACATGTGGCAGGATGTGTTGGTAAGAAAACACTATTTGAATTTGTTTCTGTCATGTGTGTGATTGTTTTTTCAATTTAATGTCTTATAGGTATGTTTTGATTTTTTATTATTACAATTTTGTCTTCTCAAATTACTATACTTTGCTGTGTTAACTGGAAATTATTTGTTGATTAAATGTAATGTTGGTTATGAAACTTTTTACTTAAGTGGAAATTGATATTTTTTATAACTTTATTGAATATCCAATATGTCTGGAATGATAAATCAATGTACTATATTGGTACCGCATAATCGTGTTAAATCAGTTGATGTATTGTTTTAAGATCAAGAGGGGCTGAGCATTTTATTCATACATTTGAATAAAAATGCATTTATTGACACAGATTTTTAATTGAAAAGCGATTTATGCAAAAAGTGATTAAAAAATGAACTTCAAACAGAAATTAAAAGTAAGATTTCAAAGAAAATGAAACATTTTATAGATTTTAATATTTATTGAATATTTTTGTGGGAAAAAAAGCTTTTTTTATCAAGTTTTAAGAAAAGAAGGAAGATCATGTGCACTTTTAATTAAACCGAAACCATCAATTTTTGTAACATCAGATTACTACTGAGAAAGGACTAGTAATTTATTTTTTCTTCTATTTATTTAGATTAATGTTAAAATGGATAAATATATTATTTTAATCTGAATTTATGTTTTAAAGTACATAATGCTTACAGATTCTTAAAAAGAAAAATATGGAATTAACTTTTTTAATAGAAACAGTTTCATAATCATATAAACTTATCTTATTTTCAGAAATGTTTTTTTTTTTTAATTTTATTGCCTAATGTTTGAGAAAGTAAGTGACTATAACCTTTTTTATTTATAAATATCATTAATTATGTAATATATTCTCTGATTATATTCATGTGTAATTATTTTTATCTCTATTTCAATTTTGAATAACTTGTTTAATAAGAAACAAGCATTCATTCATTTTAAATGATTCTACTTCATTTTGAAAATACTCTATTTAAATAAACATTTTATCAAAATGTAAATTTTTAGAAATTTCCTGATGAAAAGATTTTATTCTGTCAAATAGAGGTTATGAAAAAGAATTTGTCAACATTAAATGAATATTATCTAGAATTAAAAACTGCAATATAAACTAAATTTTTGTTCTATTTAATAAAGTAAATTTTTCTTAAAAACCTAAGAAATAGAAATTTTAATTTTTTTTAAAGATCTTCCATCGCAGAAAGAAATTCTCCTGTTCAGTGTAAAATGTCAATATTTATAAATTCTGCTCATTTCATACAATATACAGTTAAGTCCTCCTTTAAAAAAATTCACACATTACAATAATTATGTTAGATGATATTTGTGTATAGCATTGGTCTTCAAAATGTGTTGCATGGAACCCGGGATGCACACTAATGGGTTTTATGACTCACAAAAAATCAAACAAAAAATTATAAATATGTATTTGAAATGGATTCACGTTCTTTATGCAGTTCGTATTACTACAAGTAATTAAAACTGAAAATTTTATTTATATATAACTTTATATTGGAGTATTTTTTAAACTTATAATTGTAATTTAATAAAAGAACAATGAAAACGTTTTTTTTTATATGTACTATTGTGAACATTCATATTGTTTGTTATTCTGGGTTCTATGAAATAATTTTATACTTGTTAGCACTATTAAATAGTTTTTAATGGGAACTTTTTACATTTGTTGAAAAAATACTTATAATGAAGGGAAGGGAAAGTTTTACTAACGTATCAACAGATTCGACAGAAATATAAAAAACAAATTAAATGAAGGATATATGAAATACGACAGCAAATTATTTCAATTCACCGAGGCTTCAACAGCTTATGTTATTAATGCAAGCACATATCCTTAGTTATTAAATATAATGCATGGGTAGGTGACTTTTTATAATATTATGGAGTAAATATTGATGAGTGAATTATATTAAAAAATTTTAATAAATACAATACTTTCTTTAGTTGTCTTTACAAAGAGTACTTATAACATGTTGATCTAATTTAAATATTTTAAGATATACCAGGTGTATGCATATCAAATGAGACGATTGCTAACAGATGTCGCCACGCATATATGTAAACAATACGAAACAATGACACGTGATTTTTTTATAGTTTGACCTTTGATACCCATGTTTAGTTTACATTTGGACGAGTTTCAGCGTGCATTGTATTTTTTTACTGTGTTGAAAATGTCGAATTTTATGCCTTCCGACCATGATTTGCGGACAGCATTAATTTTTTTTTTACCATCTGAAGAAAAATGCTGCCGAATCGCATCAAATGCTTGTAGAAGCATACAGTGGCAATGCTCTGAGCCGTACGCAGTGCTGCAGATGGTTTGAAAAGTTTCAAAATGGTGATTTCGATGTGAGAAACGAGGAGTGTGGCGGACCAGCAAAAAAATTTGAAGATGCTGATTTGCAAGCATTACGCGATGAAGATGATGGCCAAGCGCAAGAACATCTTGCAGAACACTTGAATGTTGACCAGAGCACTGTTTCCCGTTGTCTCAAAGCAATGGGCAAGATAATAAAGGTCGGTAGATGGGTACCACATGAGCTAACGGACCGTCAACAGGAAAACCGAAAAATCGTGTGCGAAATGTTGCTTGCCCGCTACAAACACAAGTCATATCTCCATCGTATTGTGACTGGCGATGAAAAATGGATTTATTTTGAGAATCCCAAGCGTAATCGATCATATGTTGACCCCGGACAGCTGTCCAAATCGACAGCAAGGCCGAATCGCTTCGGCTGCAAGACAATGCTGTGTATTATCTGGGATCAGGAGGGACCAATCTATTATGAGCTTCTCAAACCCGGCAAAACCGTTAATACTGATTGTTACAAGCAACAATTACTTAATTTGAATGATGCTATACAAGAAACGGCAGAACAAAGTGATTTTCCTTGATGACAATGCACCTAGCCACCATGCTAAATCGACCAATGACATCATTAAGGCGCTCAGCTGGGAGCCCTTAGCGCATGCGGCTAATTCACCAGACTTGGCTCCTTCCAATTACCACATATTTGCATCATTGGGACACGCATTGGCTGACCAGCGCTTCACTTACGAAAACGTCAAATCTTGGCTTGATGACTGGCTGGCCTCAAAAGACCAATCATTTTTTTGGTGTGGTATTCACAAATTGCCCGAAAGATGGGGGAAATGTGTAGCTAGCGATGGATATTATTTTGAATAAAGAAATATTTACAGTTTTCGTAAATTTATTGTGTTTCTTTTTAAAATAATCGTCTCATTTTATTTGCATATATCTGGTATTCTTCTAAGTGTGTGTGTGTGAAATGGTGTTCCCCCAAAATATCTAATATTTCTAACGATTCCATGGGTTGTAAAAGTGAAGACCACTGATGTATATAGTTTATAAATACAGTTTTTCACTATGTTAAAAAGGCTTTATATATATATATAATACATCTTCAAGTATGTTTATTCTGAGAAAAAGTAATTATTTATCAGCAAATTTTTAATAATTGAGTTTACAATCTCAACTGATTAACCTAAAGTGTGTGATCCACTAAATGGCAAGAGAACGGTTTGTTGATGGCACATCAAGAAAGTGATTAAATTTTCAGTACGGTATGGTTTTTTTTTGTCTTATTTATAAGTATAAATGTTTCTATATATTATTTTTTTAAGCTAAATGAAACGTAACTTCTTTACTGCTAATAATCCTTCAGGGTTTTTTTTAGTAGAAAATAGTTTGTTGTGTAAAAAATTTAACCTAACTTTGCATAAGGGGTGGAAGACTTACTGTTTGTGCAATTAAATAGAGTTAATAAAAATTGTACATAACATTAAAAGATAGAATTCATTAAAATAACATAATTAATGTTAAAGTTAATGATAATGTGAAATTTTTTTTTTCATAAATAAAGTGAGATAATATAAAGCAAAAACTATTACAAATTAAATTTTTTTATATATTTTAAATTTAGTTTGATTTATAAACTAGTTAAAAAGAAGAAAAATGTTAATTTTTTCCCCCAGCTGTTGAGGAAAGTAAATTTTTTGCTTATCATTTAAAGCTATCTTCATATATTGTTAAAGAATGAAACTCAGAATCAGAATATTTCTGTCAAACATAATAGTATTCCAGAATTTTGAATTTCTATCCTATAGAGAACAGCATACTTAATTCTAATTTTTATCTGAGTTAATCTACTTTTTATGGCTTAAATTGTGTTTTACATTTCGTCTTTAGTACCATATTGCAAAAAAAATCTGAAGCCCAAATTTTTTATGGTGGGGAAGTTTGGGAAAATGTGTGGTCCTTGGTGGTGTCATCTCTTTGTTACTTGACCATGATTCATAATTGTGAGATTCATCACCAATAGCTCTCGTGTAGCTTTAAAACACACTGTTAATAAACTACCAGTCAGTCATAATGCTAAATGATTTTCATATAAAAGTGACCATGTTTTTTTATGGAGTCCATGTTTATTTATGGAATGATTTAATATTTAAAAAATAGAGTATTGGAACACATTTGACAGTAAGTATTACTATTTAATGTATTAATCTAATTTTACATGTAGTGGCAAGCTTTAACACTGTACTTTTCCCCCTCTTTAATTTAGAAATAATATTTTTATTATGTATTTAATTCTCTTTCATGCTCAGGGAAATTTAAAAAATGTGAAAAATACTGTACCATATAAAAATGATTGGATTACATTAAAGGGGTGGTTTAAAAGCACATCATGTGACTTACATGCTTATATTTAGACCTTCCATGGCAATGTATGAACAGTTCAGGAAAGAAAAGACAAATTTTATAAGATAAACTCAGTGACTTCTCGTATTGTTTTAGTACTGAAAAGGACAACTTGGAAATAAAATGTTGAAAGAAACTATTTGAATAATCATAGACATACAAAGAAATAATATGCTTTGACAAAGAAAAGCATGATCTCTAAAAGAATGTTTTAGATTTTTCTGAGGGAAAGTTGCTGACATCCAACATACTAATTAACATCCCTCCCCCATATATAGATTTTTTTTTTCTATATGATTTTTTTCTCTTAAATTTCATTCATCCAATGAAGGCTTTGGAACTGCTGAACGTTACATATTTCTTGGACATAATCATTTGACAAGAATTTTGAGTTAATTACCATTGTTTGAAAAAGTGGAAAATAAAAATTTTCTTGCTATACAATATTCTAATTTCAAGATTGTGTCCAGTATATTCTTATTGAAATGTAGTTTATTGCGTTTTGTAAGTATTTCCCAAATTGCATTAGTTTATATCATTACATATTGGTCGGTTTTCTAAAGTGTTTTCAAAAATTTTCCTTTGATTTCCATTAATTCGTAGTTTGCATTATAAATACATATTGCTTATTTCACAGCTCATTATTCACTGTGTTTCTTTGTAATTTATGAACGATCATTTAAATTAAAATTTAAATTGACTGCCTTGAAATATGCATTCATACAAGAGATTTTACTTAGTTTTACAGGTTAATAAAATCTTCTATCAAAATAAACCTCTGTTGATTAATTAAAGGGGGATGTGTTTTTTTAGCATTTGTTTGTCCAATTCTTTCTGTTAAATAAAGAACAAACCCTATTTTAAGAAATGTCTTGAAATTTTAAAAAACTGGGAGAACATCAGTTAAATTTGAAACACGTGAAAATGAAGTAAGAGAATGATGTAACAAAAATTTTCCTCTTATGTTGATCTTATCCTGGATTAAGTAAAAGCTTAAAACCTGCCTTTAACAGGAAAATGTTTCTTCTGCAGCCAGATTGTAAGCAGAATGGAAAGTAGAGACAATCCAGTTTTGAAAACTGGTTGCGTGTCAGCTATTGTAACATCAGCCAAGAGAAAGTAGGTGAGGAAATTTCATCCTATTGAGAAGGCGAAATGAGTTGGATGAAAATGAACATAGTGAGAATTGGCTGATTTCTTCATGAATAAAGAATGAGTGGGAGAAAATAGCTTTTTCATTTTGATAATGGATCTTTACTGCTTAATTGGGGAATCTGGGAGTAGAGGGGGAAAGACTTCTAAAAGGATTTATGAAGTTCTGAATATTAATAGTAGGATTTGTAAGATACAGAGGGATAAAATCTTGCAGCAAGGTTGGATGACTAAAATCTTGCACTTATGTAAGTGTAATTTATGTAACCTATATAGTTTTTAGTTGTTCATGGAGTACAGTTCTTGGAATGAAGAAAAGCCTTTTGGCTTTTATAAAGTTTTATTTTGGACTCTTGTAATGTCATTGAGGTGGTTATATGTAGCTGATCTCCAGATTGGACATGTATAGAAAAGTGCTGGTCTCGGGTACTGTTTGTAAATTAACTGTCTGTATTTGAGGGAAAGTTCGGATTTTTCCCCCAATAAGTACAATAAAGGTGAAATAATTGGTCAAGTATTTTTTTTTTAAATTTCAGTAAAGTTTTTATGAGTTAGCTTGTCACTGAGGATCTGCCCAAGGTAATTTACTTCATAAGACCAGTTTATAGGTTGATGAAAGAAGATGAGTGTTTGTGGATTGAGAATAGATCAACTTTTTAAAAAAATTGTAGCTGTTGATTTTTTAGTGTTGATGGATATGAGCCTTTTTGCAAGCCGTTTTTGTAATCTTGTCAGGTAAATCTAAAGAGGCTGGTGGTTTTTCTATTGCTGAGAATTGCGGCTGTATTTCAAAAAGATAGATGATGATAGATTAATCAAAACAGAAATGCCACTGTTATGAATATTAAGAAGTGTAGGGTATATTCATGTAGCAATGTAGCTGGTAGTGGAGAAGTTATATTTAACATCGAAGGTCCTATTGTGTGGAGGTATTGATGAATGATCTTAATTAGGTAGGAAATTTAGAGAATCATTTTGTAAGTCAGTCTGTTTTTCTACATCCTGTCGAACATTTTTTTTTTTTTTTCATGTCCATGAAAATATCCTATGTGTAGGTTTTGTTTTTGAAGCCAGTTTTAATTTTATTTGTAATTCTGAGGGGCTGATGGAGTGTTTATGATTCAGCTCAGAACCCCTGCTGAAAGTTTGAAATAAGGTGATTGCTATCTCAGTGATCTGTTATTTTCTGAGGTAGAATTATCTGGGGAAGCTAAGTGGTTAGTACATCGCGCTTCCACACCACAGGTCCGAGGTTCCAACCCTGGGCTGAGCAAGGTTGACTCAGCCTTTCATCCCTTCAATGGGTCAATAAAATGAGTACCAAGCTTGCTTGGGAACTGGGGTTTTTTTCGCCTCAGACTGACCACCAGAACATCTGCTCATGCACCTCAGAGCCCAAGGTCGCGAATACAGAGTTGGGCTTAGTAGGATTTGTCCCTCACAGGATATCATGCCACTGAGTTAAGTAGAATTGTCTGGAAAGTTTTTCCTAAGGAGTTGTTAAGGCTGTCTGGTCAGTAATTATTTGCAAATTTTGAACCTTTGCTATGTTATGGGATAGCAGTGGTCATGGCTTTCTTCCTTTTTTTTTGTTCAGAAAGTTATTCAGTTCGAGGCATCTGTTAAAGATTTTAGTGATGTAGGTTATGGCATCCAGACATAAGGCTCTGGGGGCTATAGGATGTTACAAAAAGGAAATTCAGTTGCATTAACACATTGCAAAATTTTTCTCAAAGGAGGGGGTAATGCATTTTGGGACATGCATTTGTCATGGTGGCCAATATGATTCTCCACTATGATATTGCCTGCAATGAAAACTTAAAGTTTGTTGCAAATAAGAAATTAAGGAACAGTTACTCAAAATTGGATTCTTTTTCAAGGACTGTTGAGTCAAAGTCTAATACTACGAAGCAGTATTGATGTGCAAAGATTACAAAATATACTGATTAGCGAATTAGCTTCATCAGAGAAAGCATGCTTCAATGCATAAAAAAAGTTCTTTTGCTGCAGCATCTGATAGCTGTAATGATACAAATTGTAAATTTTGCCCTATGGTGTGGTCCCTTATTTTTATCCTGCAAAATGTCTATTTCAAAGCATAATATAAAAGTTGATTAATAATTTTTCTGAAATTTTATAAAAGGCATTGTTATGGCAAATCGTTACTTTCTTGTATGTTACTGTATACATGCCTTTAAATTTACCTTATTTTCTGTGAGTTATTCTAAATCAAGTTGATACAAAAGAGATTCTGATGAATAATTTTCTCATTAAAATATTTTTTGCTTTATTTTAAAAATATTTGTAAATTGGGCTTGGTTTTACAAAATATAAAATATTGTTTATCCTTTATTTTAAAAATTTGCTTGAAATGTCAGTCCAATGTTTTTTTATGCTTCATCATTTTCAAAAGTTAGCAAATATGCTATTATATGATAAAAAAAATTAAGTGCTGATGTAGCAGTGGTTAACATGTCATGGTTTATTAGCTGGAAGAAGCATGAAGTTATGGAATTCTGAGAAAAAGTAATCACACTGTACCTCTTAATATACAGCTTAAAGAATCAATTTTCATTAAAAAAATACATCTAAAATGAACAGAACCAGAGTAAGGAAAAATAATTTTTGCACATATTAAAACATCAGCAAACTTTTAAAAACTCAAGTGCTGATGTGCATCTGCAGAACCCTGGTTATGTGCACATAATAATCAATGGTAGAAATGGCACTGGTCCTCTTATAGGATTAAACAAGAAATAGTCACAGGTAGTAGGTGGTTGTGTACTGAATGTTGGACAAGAGTATGGTAGAAAAGGGGCTCTTACATATTACTAAAATTTAGTAATGAGGGGTTGTAAAGCAGAAATATAAGTAAAAATTTCAGATGGAAAATCAAATGGAAACTGCACAATCTGGTAAAAGTTTAAAATAGGATTTCACAAATGATTTAATGGTTGGTGCATTGAGATACTGTAATCAAGAACGAATATAAAGAATTTTTAGTTATAAATTATATTGTATGTATGTGTGTGTGTGTGTGCACGCGCTAAATTTTGAATTGCAGTTTAAAGCAGTGAGTCGTAATTGCTCTTAATATAAGAAATTTATTTTGAATGTGGTGGTATTCTTGCTGTATGGAATGTTAAACACTTGATTTGGTAGGATTAAAAGTTTTTTTTTGTTTACTTCATGAAAAGAACAAGAGTATTAGTTATTATTTTTAATGCATAAGTGCAAACATGTAAGCACAAAAAGTGTTAAATGTATCTTCTCATAAATTATTAATTAATCATATTTGATATATATATATATATATATATATTTGAATTATAAAAATAAAAATATTTTTAAATTTGAAAACAGTTAAATTTTTTTTCTTGAATTTATAAACTTGATGATATTGAACGATTACAATAGGTATATTCTTGGGACAGGTGTGTATATTTTCATATTTGGCATGTAATTTCAGTAAAGATTTTATGCTAATAGGACTTAAATAAAATTTATAGCAGAAGTATATTTGAAATTATTTTAACACTAATGAAAATATTGTTGTTTCAGGTATTTTATTATCTGGATTGAAGCAACAGAATATCCCATACTCACCTTACAGTGTTCGTCGAGCAATTGAAAATACTGCTTTGAAAGTCAGCACATGGGAGGCATTTAGTATGGGGCATGGTTTAATTCAGGTGTTGTAATTGTTTTTCTCTATCATAATTTATATCACTTGACAATAAGCTAATTCTTTTAGCAGTTTTTGTATTTTTTTTTAACTTAAAAATCTTAGTTTCAAGCTCACAGTACTTGAAATACAATTAAAATACTGTCTGGCCTCTATATAATGAACTTCTGTTTTGCAAACTTTTTCCTGGAACCATGAACATTTTACTATTTTTTTTGTAAAAAAAATATCTCCAAATAGCAAAGTGTATTTTCTGTTTAACGTACTGTAAAATCTGGAGTATAGTGTGCACCAGAGTATAAAGCACACATATACTTTCAAGCTGCATTTTTTGATTTTTAGATGTATTAAATACTTAAATGAAAAGGTTTGTCACTTGAACAGAAAAACATAAAAGTCAATGCAATTATACTAATGCAATTAATAGGTCTTGATAACTACCGTAAAATTTGGTGTTTAACATGCACCAATACTTTTAAGCTGAATTCTTAAGCATATTCGCCATACCTCATGCACCCCCTTTATACAAAGAATCCTGAAATGTATATGTGCTGTGCTCTTATGTTTTGAAGTCATTTATTCAAGGTATTATTCCAAAAACCTACATAAGGAATGTAATTTTTTTATGCTCATATCTCTTTATTATTATTTTAATTATCTCCTTTTGATATCTGGCATATAACGCGTACCCTAAAAATTCAATATTTTTTTTTATTTTTTATTTTTTTTGTGTGTGTTAAAAGTGCACATTATATGCCGGATTTTACAGTACTTTTTTTCTTGTGATTTGATTTCTTTTCTCTTTACTTTTAAAATATTTCAGGACAATTTCCTAATTATTCTCTCTTTAAGCACATTTTATGGTGATCAATGACCTCGAACTTGTTTTACCAGGTGTCTAACTCTCATATGGCTATAAAATTGCTGTAATTTTTCAAACAAACTCCAATAAGACTTACTGATTTAAGGACACATGTGGTAGTGTATGCTTAAAATTAGAAAATGCCATTAAAAATGTGTTGATTTTGATATAAAATTATTTTTTAAAGTTGAAAATACTGTGTATTCCTGGACAATGTTTTTTCCCCTTGTTTTCCTTGCAGATTTCTTTTTAATGGTTGAGATGCATATAATAAATAGAAATTAATTTACTTAAAAATGTGTGATTAATTACTTTCTGTAAATAATATAGTGTTTATATATATTAAAAATTTGTTTTATGAGGCTTCTAAAGTATATTAAAAGATGAATATCGTTTTAAGAAATTTTGCTCATAATGAATTTTTTTTGGAGATTTAGTGACTTGGTAAAATAGAGGCTTGATTGTATACTATTACGGTATGCACACACACAATTCCAAATGATTTCATAAAAATAAGATCAAAGTTTATTTAATTTTTTTTTTTTTTTATTATGTATTTTGAAGAAAGTACTTTTACATATTTTGTTGAAAAGAGTATTGTATTATTTTTTTTTAGTTCTCTCTGAATTCATCAATATTTTTTCTATAAAAATTATGTTCCATGCTCTTACTTCTACACTGTATCTTAAAAAATGGGTGAATATTCTAAACTTTAAATTAATAAATAATATATATGTGTTATAACAAAATTAACGTATATTAATGTTATAGTATATATATTTTTTAATGAGTTTTTTGCATTTGCTTTCCAGTGAATTTTTGCAAAGAAAATCTTAAATCAGATGTATTTATGAAATTTATTAAGGGATGTTTAATTAATTTAATATACACTCATTGCCATAAAATTTTGCACACTAAGAAGTAAGAGAGGGATTGTTACAAAATTTGGCATGAAGGTAAGTGTCAGGCAGATATCTAAAGCAGTGCTCCGCAACCTTTTTATCGCCGCGGACCGGTCAACGTTTGTTAATTTTACCGCGGCCCGCTTAGGGGGTGGATGTTGATTGTTTATATTTTAGACTGTTTTGATTTAATAATTTTAATTTAATTGTATTTAATCATGACTTCTGAATAAAATAGAGCTGCACCAAAAAATGAATATAAAATTATTTATAACAAGGATTATTAAGTGATTTCATAAAAAGCAGCCTAAACACAAGAAAAATATACTACAGTAAATAAAAGAGAAATAATTTAATGTTTCTTGTGCGGACCAGTACTGGTCCACGGACCGGGGGTTGCGGAACACTGATCTAAAGGATTAGAAATGTAGCAGGATTGCACATTCTGTAGTGTAACCGGAGGGCTTGAACTTTTTTCTTCTTGGCTTAGAAAACAGGTAAGTAGCACTTGTTTCATGTATTTAATCTGTTGCAGATAGACACTTTAACTAGGGATGCCATTATATCACCATCTGAGGCAATATGAGCAGCTGTCAGAGTTTGAGAGGGGAAGAACGTAAAGATGATTGAAACCGGGTGCTCAGCTTGGGGAATAGCTTGCAACTTATGCTGTTCTGACTTCATTGTGAAGAAGTGTTATGACCAGTAGACAAGAGAAAGGTCTGTTACTCAGCAACCAGGCTCAGGACACCACTCGACAGACCATTAGTTGAGAAGACTGTCACATCGTATGACATGCATGCATAACACCAACTGTCTCATTGTTCACCATTAACATATAGGGCAGCATCTTCCCAAGGGGTCTTTGTGTCAGTCTGTACCATTGCAAGGCTCCTGGCTGAAGGACAGTTGCTATTGCAGCACCCATTCCATGTACTGCCATAGACACCTACTACCTATTGCCTCTGCTTGGAGTGGTATTGAGCTTGAAGAGATTGGATTGCAGCCTAATGAAATTGGGTTGTCTTCAGCGACGAATCCAGATTCAATTTGGGCTGTGGGGACAATCATGTACCTGTGTGGAGGCCTTTTAATGAATTACGCAATCCTGCTTTTGCTGTAAAGCAGTGGTCTTCAAACTTTTTCTACTTGAAGGTGTTTTCATGAAACCCCTAAAACTAGAAAGTGTTTTTGTGGAACCCCATACACACACCTTGAAGTATACATTTCAAAATAATATTTAAAGTATATCAACATGTTATAGGTACTTTACGTAAAAGCAATTAAAAAAGTATTGCATTTATAATTAAAAAAGTCTAATCTAATTTTTTAATATAATTTGCTCATTAATAATATTAATTTTGGATCCAAGTGTCACTTACCCATGGAATATATTTAGTAACCACTGGCATAGATAGTCATGAGTGGGCCTTGTATCAAAATTCCTTAGGGACTTTTTTGGATCCCTTAATATTTTACGATTTTTTGCCTGCACATTTTGGGACTCCTGTAACTTGGAGGCCCTGTATTATTGATATGTTGGTAGGTATGACCTTGTTAGTAACTGGGATCTAAATGGCATTAAAATGTTTGTAGCTGTGTGAGAATAACTGCATTTTGTACAAGAACTCGCAACAGAACATTCAGGAGCTCTTTCTTGCTTAAATTTAGATTTTATCATAGAATATGTTGATATGTGACTTCCTCTTCATTATTATAGGTGCCCCCTCTACACACAAATGCAAAAATGTGTATTTTCCCATTAGAAAACTATTTAATTTTTCAAGACATTGTGCTAACTAATGAGTATAAAATTATCTTGTGGAGCCCAAGATAGTAAACAGTATAATACTTACAATCTAGTAGGAAGATAATAAATAATATAATCTAGTATATAAAGATAAAAAAATTTAATATTCCGTTATTGTATTATAATAAAAGTTTAAAAAATATTGCAAAATAAAGATATTACTTATAACTAAAATTTTCGGTTTTAATGAATAGGATGAGATTTAGATACTCTTGTAATTATACAAACTTCAGGGAACATGAATCCATTTTGCATACATATTTATAAGTTTCTTTTTGATTTTTTTATTGTAACCCAAGGAATCCCAGTTTTTCGTGGAACACAGTTTGAAGACCACTGCTGTACAGTGACACACCACTCCCTCAACTGGTGTGACGGTATGAGGTGCCATTGTGTACAACACACACATAAACACCCCTAATATTGATTCATGCCACCATGACAGCCCAGGGGTGTGTTCATGACATTCTTCAGCCTCATGCATTTCCACTCATGGCAGGGCTCTCAAACCATTTTTCAGCTGGACAATGCTAGCCTACACACAAGGATTTCACAGGATGGCTTCCGCCACATTTCCGCCCTTCTCTGGTCTGCTTGATCCCTGAATTTGTCACTGATCATATCTGGGATCATTTACGACAGCAAGTTGGACAGTCTATGTGTTTGGTCTAATTAGAGGCTGGTTTGCATCAAATGTTGAATGTGAAATGTCGCAGGACATCATAAGGAACTTGTATGTCTCAGTCCCTGTTTGTATTGCATCACATCATCATTTGGCGTATCACATCATGTATTCATGCTAGATGTTGTCCAACAGAGTACTAGAACCTCCTTTCATTTCTAATTTTTTCGATGGTTAAATGATAATTTTGCTTTGATTTTGTAATCACTTACAAAAATGTTGTACTTGTGTAAGTAAAATTTCGTTTTAATCTGACATGTCTTTCTTGGCATTAAAATTTTTATGGTAATGTGGGTATTATTTGTGGCAATGCCAATAGTTATAGTTTCTACTAATGATTTAATGTTGTATATTTCTTTATGCTGTTTTGTTTTCTTTTTTAAATGTTCTTTTCATATTTTAAAACACATTGAAATAGATGTTTTCATTAAAAAAATTCAAGGTTTATTTTAAATAATTGCTTTATTCCCATCCTAAAAAAATTGTTATGGATTTATTTCTAACATTTGTATTTATGTGTGGATAGCTTGGATTTAAAATTGATAAATTCTGATGAAGTTCTAATAATCTTTTAATTCTGATTTGTAAAAATAATCCATAGCTAAATAAAGATGAAGAAAATTATCAAAAGGTGAATGTATGAAATAACTGAAGAATATCATTAATTGGAATCTGGTTATATAGATAGCTTTTCTGCTTTTTAGGAAATGTACCAGAATGTAACGTATCTTTTAAAGAATGTTATTATTTTGAACTAGTCACTCTTTTTATGGATGAAATATTTAAATTTATTTAACTCATAACTTTGAAACAAATATATATATATATATATATATATATTTTTGCACCAATAAATAAAATAGCAATTAAAATGGTTTTGATGATTTATTTATTTTCCGTGTTTAATTTGCAAATTCTTTTGTGAATTTTTTTTAAGGTAAAGAAACACATAAATGATATGGTATTCACTGTATAAAATGCATATTTTTTTAAAGTTCACAAAATATTTTACTAAATTTTTAAGTGTTTCACAGTATCAGTTAACCCTAAATCACACAAATTTGATATGTATTTTTTATGAAAATCAAATCTGTTGCTTAAAGGGGTCACTGTGGCCTTTTGGTCATGGTCACTGACCTGTGGTTTACATGTCACAAGTTTGTACTCCAGTGCCACTGAAGACCATGTGTAGAGGAGCTGATGTACATTAAATCTGTCGGAGTGCTAAGTTCTCATGTTGGCATGGTGTGGAAGTTAGGAGAGTTGGATGTCACCTCAGGTCCTTGTCATTTGACACGGTTTAAAATTACATGGTCTGTTGTCAATAATCCTCATGATGCTTTTTATGCAACATTAATAAACACTCACTACTGTTATATTTAAAAATGAAATTTTTTTTTAACAATTAATATTTTTGATTGGTTTTATTAGCCTAAACAATCTTAAAATTGGAAGACCACCAATTTTCTAACATAACATTATTGTGAAATCTTTCAAGACCTGAACTATTTAAACACTTGGGACCCATCAAGAATTAGTGCGGTCCTATTTGTAAATTTTGCTTTAAGAAAAAATTATAAATGAGTAAATTATTGAAAGGGTGTAAATAAATTTAAAAAAATTGTGTAATTTTATTTCTAATGCAGCTGGCAATACAGAGACGAGTATCCTTATGCCATACAGAAAATCAAAATTAAATACAATGTATGTAAAACACAATACAAAAATGTACTCTGAAAAGTCTGTACATAGAATTGCATAAAAAGAAAATGAAAAGAGTAGTATATAAAGGATTTAAGTAATATATATAAAAAGTAAAACAAGATCATAATGTCTGCAGTCTGTAAAAAAAGGTCTCTAGCCTCCCAAAATCTTCTAGACCAAAGGCAGCTTCTGCAGTACTCTGGAAGATCACTCTCCCAAGTTTATCTTTTGTTTTTTCCTTTAGATTTGACACTTGCTTGGCCTTGAAGGTAATTAATTTTTGTTAATGCAGAATTATAACCAATCTGGCCATTTGAAACGTGTAAAATGACATCCCTTTTTGGTCAGCTCATATGCCTTTTCATTACTGGGAATGCCATAATGGGAAAAATTCAACTGCAAAATAACTGCTTTATGCATTTCATGTAGTTCTCATAGTAGGGATCTACATTGCATTACTGATAAAGAAATAAGATCTTGGTAGCTATTAGTAATTGTGAGTATAAAAATGGTAACGGTTATACATTTATATATGTGGAACCTTAGAAAAAGCTCTATTGTCCACTCATCATAATAAGTTGAACAGAGAATAATTTGTTAAAGTTACACATAAAAATTGACAGCAGTCCACACTAAGTGCAGCCCAACAATGCTGGTGGATGGGTGAGTGGGAAACCACTCTCCCAGTTGATTTAGTTTCTGTTTCGCTTTCATATGAAAACAAAGAGAAAATGACATCACATCTCCATGGCAGCAAAGCCCGTCTTTCAACTGTCTGCGGCATCTCGACGGAACGAGGAGAGAAGGGATAAATTTCTTTAATATCAAGGATTAAGAGAATATTATTTTTAAGTCTGTTACTCAATACCTCTTAAATAACTGTGTGCAGTTTTTGAAAGGAAATTTTAAATAACTACTTGGAAGAAAGTAAGAAAAGGTAGAGGAGGAGTTTGAAATAAGATCATGAGGGGTGAAGTTACCACACGAAATGCGATCAAAAACTTGCATGGTGTGGGGGTGGGGGGAATAATTAGAGTGAATGAAGTCTTGCAAAAGAAAACAACTAGTGTAACAATAAAGCTCATTTTTTTATATGTATATTCTGAGTATTGCTACTCGAGAGTCTGAGAGCATGATAAACTGCAGAAAGCGAAAGATGAGCCTTTAAATGGGTTTAAAGTAACTTTAATTGCCTCAACTTCACCATCAAATGCAAGTCAGTTCCCAAAGAAAGATAGTGTAAAAGATGCTCAGAGAAAATTTCGGCTCCTGCTACACCATTTATATATCAAGCTTTGAGCCATCAGTGTTGATTTGCAACCAGATAACTGGGAGGAAAAGATTATATATAGTTTCCATACTCTTGCTTAACAAAGCTGCAGTGTAATTTTGAGCCTTCATGATTCAAATTATCCAAAAAGTAAGAAGACATTACAGCTTCCAAAGGGTTAGCAGATGGTAACTGTCTCAAGCCTATCCATCTAAAGACAACTTGTTGAAAGCCCTCTTGAGTTTTCAATCTGTGGCAGTGAAGCCCAGAATTAATCCAAGGTCCATAAACATATTAGTTTTGGTAAACATATTAGTTTTTGATAAAGTTTCACAAATCTCTCAGCTTTATACTACATACATAATTCATCAGTAAAAAATAATAAGGCATCAGTCAGTGAAGTCTTGGCAGCAACACATATTAGGTGAAAGCATTATTCTCTCTGCAAATGTTACTGTCTGTTCATTCCTTTTTGAGAGACCATAACGAGGAGGGGCTTTGCAATAAGTTAATTCTGGATTTATGCAAGTCCTATAAGTAGCAAGAAGAGTAGAGGTTGTACAACCCCATCTATCTTTTGCTAAACATTTGAACAATAACAAACATTTCTCAACCCTGTGCTGAATGTCATCAATATACAACTTCCAAGTCAGTTTATGATCAGAGGTTACTCCTAAATACTTGGTGTTCTCACTATGCAGGAAGGATAAAATTTTGTCATTACAGGTATTCATTTAATTATTTTGCATATTTCCATGGATTATGCTTAGTTGTGGTTTGATCTTAAAATATATAATAAGTTTTTAAATCATTATATCATTTTTGTTTTAATCTTTCAAACTACATTATTTTTCTCTTCAAATCTATTGTTGTCAATCCATTAAAGAAACATTTTGCTTTCTTTCAGGTTGATAAAGCTTTTGATCACTTGGTTAACTATTCTAAAAGTATAGAAAGATCCATTCGCTTTCAAGTTACTTGTAATCAAAAGAGTGGCATCTATCTACGAGAATCTGTAAATACTAAAGGTCCAGCTTTGTACAATATAACTGTAGAACCAATATTCTTGAGAGATGCTGATGCAGGTAATCGTTATTATATATTACACTGTTCTATGTAAATGCTTGTAATATCTTAATATTAACTTCAGATATACTAATGCATGTACTATGTTCAGCATATTTATTCATTTTCTGTTGCTTAAAAAATTTGTTCATACAACATAATATTTTTTCAGTTTAATTGCTATAAATCAGGAAATATAAGATTATTTCTTAGCATTGTGAAACAGAGTTAATTTCTTTTTCTGAGAATCTCTTTAATCTAAAAAAAAAAAAGTTATATTAAGTCAAGTTTTCATTTAAATTTCTTAACAAAAGAATTTGTGTTTGGGATCTCTTATTATTCTTCTACCACTCTTTTGTTTAACATCATGTATTTTCATTTTATTTCACTTCTCACACATTTTAATTCTATTATCATAGCAATATTAGACTATTGGTGGTGTTAATATTTCTTAAATTATATTAGAATTATTTTAAGAAATATGTAGTTCTTCTGTATTCTCTTCTTTCATTCCATGGAACAACTTTTTTAGTTTCAAAAACAATGTTTGAAACTTGAACAAAAAGTTTTTGGACTGTCCCTCTCTTCATCCCTACTCAGAAAATTTTCCTCCTATGCATAAACAGGTCCATCCAAAAAGTGGTTGAGTTTAAACTGTGCCTTTATTGTGCAGTGTCTTCCTTTGTTGAAGTAAGAATAAGTAAACAAATATATATATAGTACCTCAAAGTAACATACAATATGTACATATATATAAAAAAAATTTATTCAATCAAGCTTTTGTTTAGGTCCAAAAAAAATTATTTATGACCACAATCTTACGACTGTCGTTTACAGATTTTAAAACTCAAAAACGATGAAAGTGTCGTCTTCTGGGAGGGGGGAATGGGAGTTTCTTAAGAAATGGCGAAGTATTCATGCAATACTGGTTGTAATGACTGAGAGTAAATAGTTCCTTCATAAAAAAATACATTACAGTTGTCAAAATAAATATTCGACATGCAACAATTTCTGCGAATATGGACTTTAAACACCTTACTATGCAAAAGCAGCAAAACTATATTTCATTAATTGTTGCATATAACAGTTCAGTTTCTAATGTAGAAGTTTTTGAGTTTAAAAAAACAAACCTAAGCAAAAAAAATCATAATTTTCAAAAGTAGTTTGGCAAGCAAAATAAGTATTCGATATAGGAAGCTTTGATAAATTTTTATACCGAGAAGCAAAATTACCATTAAGTGTGGTTGCAAATTTTTGTAATTCAAAGCATTTTGACTATTTTTCACGGCATTTAGAAAGTTTTATTTAAGCAGTGAGCAAGGTGGGCTGAAAACAAGGAGAATTTGTCAGTGGAAATTAAGAATTTAATCATAATTCTCTTTAAAAATAGTTTATCTGAAAACAAAATTTTGACTCTTATAAGTAGGCCAAGAACAACTATACACTTTATAGTTAAAAAGTATAAAGAACAAAAATTGGTTGATAGTAAGCCAAGATTGGTCGACCAAAAAAATTTTCCGAAGTGGTGGAGCAATGGCTTGTACGTCAAATTAAAAAGGACCCCAAAACCAATGCATCAAATTTGGCAAAAGTTATCAAGTATTGTTTGGATATAGATGTTATGCCCCAAACTGTTTGAAATTACCTGAACAATAACAGATTTAAGGCTAGAACTGCTCAAAAGAAGCCATATTTATCCAAAAAGAACCTGAGTGCAAAGACTGGAATTTGCTAGACAATATGCAAACAAACCAGTAGAATTCTGGCACAATGTAATTTTTGCAGACGAGAGCAAATTTAATCTTTTTGGATGCGATGGAAAAATTACAGTGTACAGAAAACACAATGCTGAGTTGGAAGAACAAAATATAGTGTTCACACTAAAGCATGGATGAGGAGGTATAATGGTTTGGGGGTGTATAGCGGCTTCAGGAGTGGGTAATATTGTCGTAATTAACAGCATAATGCACCATCTGTATTACATACAGATTTTAAAGGAAAATTTGTTCAAATGTTCATGGTCATGAATTTGTGGCTAGCAGTGTTTCCGTTGAATTGTAGGTTCCTTTAACTGTGGTGCCCTGATGGAATTGTGCTCAGTGTATCATGAGTTTGAATCCTAGTGCCTTTGAAGACCTGCCATGTAGAGGGGCAAATGGATGTTAAAGTTTTCATGGCTGAATGAACTTATGTTGTGTTTGGAAAGTTAGGAGAGTGGGGTGCTTGCTCGGGTGTCATTCTTGTCACTTGACCAAGGTTCAGAATTACGAGTTCTATTGCCCAAAGGCCTTGTGTTCCTTTAGAATGCAACATTAATAGAAAATCAAATCAAAATTCTTATAATTTATGCACATGTTTTTCTAATTTTTTATTTATTGCAGATCCTGAGAATAAAATAAATTTTGAAATGAATTTGAAACTAACTTGTGATGCCCCTTGGATTTTTATACCATCTAACTTGTGTTTGATGTATACTTCTCGAACTTTTAGCATTCGTATTGATCCTAGTGGGCTTCCTTTGGGGGAACATTTTGCATGGGTAAGAGTTGTGTAATATATAATTTGAAAAACTTAAACTACATGAATTTTGTTTTCAGTTGCTGTATATATGCATATTTAACATTTATTATAGTTTTTTGTGACTCGCTTCATTAAAAACAGTTTCACAAGTTTTTCTCTTGCAAGAATTAAATTCATCCATATGACTTTTGATTAAAAGTAATAAAACAACCAGTTAGATAAAGTAAACTTCTTTCTCTTAATAGAAGGTTTCCCCTTTAAAAACACACTTGTACTGATAAAAATAATTATTGTAATATTTTGATAAGAATTTATATTAATAGGATTGCTTTTGTACTAAAAATAATGGTGTAAAGTTATGTTTTTCAAACTTATTCCTATGAACACTTATATATATTAGTTTTCCCACCAAGCGGTATTGTAAAAAGATGTATATATAAAATAATAATATTCATTATCTTTGATATGTCTTTTTTTTTTCATTTCATATTATTCTAAAGATAACTTGCAGTACACTTATGATTTAGAATGAAATAGTGGCAGTTTCTGAACTGCAAATTTATGCATACTCCTTCATATGAAAATAAGAAAGACAAGATTATTTATAATTTTATGGTGCACTAAAATTACAAAAGTTGATTTTGAATTCTCCATTCCAAAATTAAAAACAGAAAAATTTTATGAAATGTTGGATGCAAATGTTTATTATATTAAGTACAAGTAAATCTGTATTCGATTTCAAAATAATAGATAGCATGGTTTCTAACCTTACAAGTTTTCTAATTTTTTAGAGCTTTTTATGAATATTATGATTCATTTGCCTGAATTTTTATGTAAATGCAGGAAGTTTTATTACCTTTGTTGGAATATAACCTTTTGTAAGTTAAGCACAATGAAAGTTTATTTGATAATATTATGAAGCTATTCTTAATGTATTCCTCAAAATCTTGCCTGTTTTTCTTTTTTGATATAGATTCTGAATTTTTTTCTGCTAAAAATAACTGAAGCTTGTAAGTCAGATGTATGAAAATTTAAAACAATATCACAATTATACATGTATATTTATGTACAATATTTGTTTACTTTATTTGATGTTTACATATTTAGAGTTTAGCTTTTAAAGCAGATTGAGAAAATTCATAAATATGATACATATTATTTTTAAATATTTGACGTAGTAACAAAATATATAATTTTGTCAAATTAAAAAATATGTTAAAAAATCAATTTTCAAACTTTTTTATATCTAGTGGATGCACTAACAATCTGTAAATGCCACATACTCAGGATATATAGCCAAAATAATGCATATTACAGCACAGACAAATAATTCTTGTATGATGCTGACAGAGAAAAACACATTGCAAATATTAGTAAAAGACTTTTTGGTTGGTATTTTTACTTTGGTCATGTTAAAATTGTTTATAATATGTCTCTGCTGCCCATCCAGTATAGTGGTTAGTGACGTTGACTGCTGTGCCATTGGGCTTTGGTTCAAATCTCGGAGAAGACACAGATGTTTGTAAATGTATAGTGCCTTCGCGGCATGAGGTGTACTCTAAATGGCTGTGGAGCCGCAAGTCCCTTCATCAGGTTGGTGGAAGAAGAGGTGGGAGGCTCCTGACAGCCCTAGCATGTTCGCCTTCAAAATAGGGGTGGAACTGAACCCCAAAACCTGTCACCTGCATGGTGCTCAAGACTAGGCTGACAACTGGCTTACAATCTAGCTCTTTGCCCTGATCTGGCACATGCTGATCAGGTGGCATTAGTAACAACATAATATGCTTCTAATAATTCTCATCAATAAAAGGGCAACTTTGAATGCTTGGGTTGTTAGTCTGATAAAATCGTGGCTTAAGAGTAATGGGGCTGATGTGCATTTTAAATATGTCAGGGCCAGTCATATTATATATTGTGCAAATTAGAAGTTATATGCCAATTTAGGTGTCCTTGTGTCTTGATCATTATTCAAAGTTACTAATAGTCCCCTTTGTGTATTGCTTTTAGTATCATGTTAATAAACAATCTTGTCTGTAAAAAGAGAAAAATTTACACCAATATATTTTTACTGTAGTTATAAATTTTATTAGTCTTGACTGTTCAATCTTTAGAAAATCTAACAGTTTGTTGCTTCTGTATTCATTTTAAGATTCTGCATACAACTGCTTTTCAAATATAAATTTAATCATATTGTTTTGGAAAATATGCTTCTCTGTTTATTAATTCAATATTCTGAACCATGTATTTACTTCCTATAGATCATTTGCAAATTGATGGCTTATTGAATGACTCTGTTCTCTCTTTGAGAAGTATTAATTGGTAAAAAAGTTAACGTAAACAGTCACTATTTAAAATTTGTTGTGTCTTAGACTTTTTCTGAAAATTCTTGTGTGTTTAAAAATATCTAGGAAATGGTGAAAGATTTTTCATTTGTAATTTTTTCTGTACATTTTATAGATCAAAGCTTATGATAGTACTTGCATTGAAAAAGGGCCTGTATTCCATTTTCCTATTACTGTCATAATAAGCCGAAAGTAAGTAAAATTAATAACTTTATCTGATAATATTAAATTGCCTTTGCATTGGAACAATAACTTTCTGCTATAGTTATTTGCTTTTATTCAAGTTTTTGAGAAGAAATTTTTGGATAGTTTTTTCCTTCTCTGTATGATGACTTTTAAATACAATGTTTTAAAAATATTTAAATATAAATAATATTTCTCCATATTTTAGTAATTACCATATCTTTAGTGTAATATATATGCAAAGTGTCTCGAAACTGAACGTTAAACTGGCACGAAATGAAAGAGGCGATCTTATCTGTTCTGAGGCAAAATGAAAAGAAATTCCTTATCATTTGCTTAAGTGAGAATTATCATATTTTTGAAAATGTAGAAAATTTACACTCCATCTCACATCAGCTACTGTGACCACAAATTTTACAATGAAATTTTCATTGCCCTAATCATGGCTAGTGTGTGTCATGAGCTTGAGCATAGTGCTATGTAGAAAGGGTTGCTGCATATTAAATCTGTCAAGACTCAAATGTCCTTCCGTTAATGTGGTATGGAAATCAGGAGAGTTGGTGCTAGCTTGGTGTTGTCCTTGTCACTTGACCATGGTTCAAAATTACGAGGTTAGTCTAATATCCCTCGTGCAATGTTAAGATAACTCTCATTCTAGTTGGCATAATCTTACATAGCCATGCTATTAATAACTGTCACAAGTCAGGGGAAAACATTGCTGGCTTAGCTAAAATTGTAGTTCGTTTGAGTCAGGGTTTGAGAAGACTATTTAGCTAAACTTATATGCTCCATAAAAAGAAAAATATTACATACTGCCCTGAACAAGTTAGTTTAAAATACATTATAAAATATTACAATTCTTGCTGCTTTTTTATCCAAAGCATGTTTTTTTAAATAAAATGACTTAATTTAAAAAAAAACTCAGTCTTAAGTGTGCAACCCAAATATGCAATAAATTTTAAAATAAAATGTGTAAAACGTTATTTTTAACACACTTTTTGAAGTAAATGGTTGAAATGTTTGCCTTTTACATTATTGCAAGCTGTACATATTTTAAGTGACTGCTTGATGAATTGGTAGTAACTAGCTAAACTTATTTTTTCTGCTGTTGCTGCAATCCTTTGGCACAGTTCAGTTACATTTTCAATTGATTAAAATGAACTTTTTTTATAAGCTCCCTCGTATAAAAAAATCGATGGGTGCTAAGTATGGTGAACAAGCTGGTTGTGAAATTGAACCATCATGTCCAATCCACTTCTGGGATTATCCATATCCAAATACTTCTGTAAAAAGATGTGCATAATACGCTGGGCAACCATCTTGTAGAGCAGCTGGTCTAACGAATAATTTTGGAGAAAATTGAGGTAGTTATGGGTAGCACAAATGGTTCAATTATTTTTTTGTTTAATATTCTGGTTCACATGTTGATTTTAAATGCGGGTGTACTAAGTGCCATCCATTAAAGTTGTGTAAGTTTAAATTTTCATTCTTATTTAAATGTGGGTTCGCCATCATTTTCTGCAAAACTCAAGCCTCGGAGCATAATCACAAGTTACAAGACTTTGTGCATGTTGCACGTGATATGGATTTTTTTTTTTTTTTGTTTCAAAATATACAAGAAGCAATATTTTTTGATACACTAGTGGTTCTTTCTAATGAATGCACTGAAGTTTTGGAAAAGTTTTTGACTTCATCCGAAATGATGTCAATGTTGTATTTCTGAGGTCTTCCACTTGACAATTGTTAAACACTTATAAAGTAAACACAATTATTATGGGTTAATGCAGTTTGGATTACTAACTTAAGGTTTAGTTTTTTTAAATGTTCATTTTGTAAAAAGGGGAAAAAATGGCAATGATTGTTATGGATAGAAAAATAGCAAGTGTTGTACCATTTTGGAATCATTACTAAAGGGTTCATCTTCTGAAATAATTTGCTTAGAGGAGTATGTGATTTTTTAAATTTTTTTTATAGAGCATCAAAGGTTGCACCATTTTCTCAAACCAACTCAGTTAATTTTACCTAAACCAACTGTCTTTTTTTTTTCAATTTGTGACTGCCATGAATAAATAGCATGACTATGTAAGATTAGGCTAGTGAAAAATTCACTAAAATCGTAGAATTTGTGGTTACAGTCATAATTATGTATCAGTGTTTTTAAAATGTAGAGTGTTCTGCAAATAGCAAAAATTTCTATAATTGTTATGAATAGGGGGGGGGGGAATGTACCATTTCAGAATCATAACTAAATAGGCCACCTTTTGAGAAACTTTTGAGAGTTGTGTGTAATGTTATTTTATTTATTTTTTTTTATAGAGGTAGTCAAATTTAGGTGATATCATTTTCTATAACCCTAACTCAAACAAACTATTTTCATTTTAACATAACCAGCAAAGCTTTTTCCTCACTTGTGATTGTGATATTAACAGCATGATTACATCAGTGAAAAAATCATTGTGAAATTTGTGGTCACAGTAACTAATGATACAGTTAAGGGTTTCAACACTTCACATTTTTAAAAATAGGCTCACTTAAATAAGTAATAGAGAATTTTTCCCCCCAACTTTTTCCAGAACAGAGAGATATGACTCTTCATCCTGTGCCCATTTAACATTGAGTTTCAGGATGACCTTTTTATATAAGTTTCCATTTATAACATTTAAAAGCAATTTGGTTTTAAAAAATTCATTCTTTCTCACAAGGAGAGGGCACGAGTAAGGAAATTCATTTGGGATCGAGACTTGAACAAAAAATGCCTAAAAAATTAGGATACAGTATTCGGAAAAGATAATTCTATGATATTTTGCCCTTCTGGAGAAAATCTGACATGATATCTCTCTAAGTTTGAAGCTGCTTTTGAGACAGTTTTTGCATGATAATTCATTGTGTGATTGATAGCAAAAAACCATTGGGGGGGGGGGTAATTATGTTAGTTTATGAAATATTTTTGATATTCCCTGTTTGTTCATGCTTTTGTTGGATATTTAATTGAATTTATTTAAATAATAAATTTGGATTAAATTATTTGTGGTACTCTATTTTAGATCTGTGTGGCAATGCTATTAAACAAGTTTTCCTTGATTCATTTCAGGTTGGATGTTTTGTAAAATTCAAAATATATATAAAACATAAATAGATTCTTGCTCTTGCATCTTTGCAATTATTTTCTTTCTTTTCAAAAAAGATTTACTGTTCCTTTTTACAAATTTACTGTTCCCCATGTATTTTTAAGGATTTTGTTGCTTCTCTCTTCTCTCTTGACAGCAGTGCACTAATTTTATATCATTCTTTTCTTTGTATATTCAGTTAAATTTTTTTTTCATAAAGCATAAGCAAGTAAGTTGTAAATTACAATTGCTGTTGTGAATAAAAAAATCTTATTATGGAAAAATAAATTTTAGAATGAATGGAGAAACATTGATTCGTAATGATACACTTCATTTGAATCCTGGAAAAGCTGTTAGAGAATTTTTGGAAGTTCCTGCTGGTGCTACTGTTGCTTGTAAGTTAAGTACATAATTTCTCTGTTTATTTATCTGTTCATTTTAATATGAGAGATCGTAATCTTTTTCTTATTTGAAAAAGGTAAAAGTTTGTAATTTTGGAATATTTATTTAAAATAGTGGATATCTAAACAGAATTTTTGTAATAGAAATAAAGATATTCCTTCAAATGAATATTGAATATAACTTATTTATAAATATAAATCCATAAAGCTTATTTTTTTTCAAACTTAATTAATTTTAAAACTAATGCACAGTATTACCGGTAAAAAAAATTTTGTGTAGATTTTCTTTACAAATATGTTGAATTTTTACTTAAACATATTGCACGAATATTTTAATAACATTAATTGATAGACCTTTAATGTAATAGGTTATGAAGTTTTATTAGATATATTTTTTATTAATTATTTTATTTTGTTTTCATATTTTATCATTGAATGCTATATAATTTTTTTATACAGAATTCTTCTTTTCTAAATTTTTTCAGGTTTGCGCCTTGGCTCTTGCGATACAAAAAATAGCTGTAGCATCGTTGTTCATGCTCTCCAGCTCCGTCCACAGCTGTCTTGTAAGGATCACGAGTACTATAAAATATTTCGTCTTGGACCAAAAGAGGAATCATTTTGTGTTTTTTCTGTCAAGGTGATGACATGTTTAATAGTTAATGGAAATTTTACTGAGCATAAGATTTTTGAATGTTTTCTTGTGAAACAATATTTTTTATTTGTAAATAAGAAAATCATTTCATGTTCATTGTGAAATTGGTTTCTTGTATTTAATTGCATGGAACAGAAATGAAATATGAATGAGAATTTCTTCAGAAAGGATTACCCTAAATGATTTACATTTTAACTTCATTCTTTAAACTCAGTGGAGATATTGATAGTAATTATACTTGTTAAATAAAACTGAAATATACCATAACAGCTTATGTTTTTTTAAAAAATTTAATACGTATAACTAGTATACAAATTTTAATTAAAAGTTGTCATTCATCGTATTTCTTGTGATTTTTTTTTCATCTTAAATTTATTATTATTTTACTTTTGAATAATACATATGTTACATGCAGTATTTTGCAGGTTTTATTTTAATTTTATAAAATGCATAAAGTCACACAGATTAAAAATTATAACTGATTTCTTGTTTAAATCATTATAAGTGAACTCTAATTGTACACATCTTAATTCTTGTTATCAATAGTAACAGTCATTAGTTATTTTTTAAATATTTTTAGCGTATGTATTTTGAAAATAACTTCTATATTCATAAATTCTAAAATTTATATTTAATAGATTTGTTGCTTTTCAAACTTGATTAACTCATTAACTGTCATTCTGTTCATTAATTTTTTTATAATTCTAGTAACTAATTTTAAGTAATAGTTTCAAATTTTTCTATAAATAAGAAATATATGTTCTCCCCTTCATGCTCCTTTTCTCTATTTTATCCAACTAAATTGCTGAAGTTGGACTCATAATCTTGAACATCCGAAGTATTATATATATGTTGCATTTAAGCATTACTGTTGTCTACATATTAGTTTTGTTTTTAAATATTGTCAACAGCATACATAATTTAATTGATAAATTGATGCATAATTGATTGATTTGTAATAATAAATATACTGTGTGGATCTAGAATCCTTATGTATGATCTTAATTTAGCTAATCATTTTTAATTGAATTTTATCCTTTTATTTTTTAACAAATTATTGTTCCATGGAGCTTCATAGTCAAAATTGTTCAAATTCAGCTGTAATGTCAAGTCCTGATTCTGACTTTATAACTGGTGCTGCTTCATGTTCAATGGAACAAGGCCTAAAAATTTTAATGTGAATCAAGTGTCAATTTTTTTTTACATTTGGCCTTGTTTTAATATTATGTCTGTCACTAGTAACCTAATTATAGATATAGGTTAATGTTATGAAATGTTAGTTAAAACCATAACAAGTGCCCGTTGAATTAGAATAGTTATAGCTGTAAACTTTTTCTTTTAAATTGTTGGAGCTTCTTTGATTATTTGTGTAGTGAGACTGATGCCCTTTAAATTGGCTCTCATGTTGATGTGGTGTGGAAGTTTGGAAAGTGGGGTTGCCAGCTCTATTGTCATTCTCGTCACTTGACTGAAATTAAAAATTAAGAGCTCTAAAGCCATATTCCTCATGTTTCTTTGAAATGCAACATTAATAAACAATCTAAACAAAACATGTAATAATGTTCCTTTGTGTTTGTCTGTCTTGAATATACTTCTTGATTTTTGTAATCCTTTGAAATTCATAAGTTTTAAAATAATTTGATATTCAAATTATTTCACTTTTAAACTCTGTTTCCTATGATGAGCTGTTTAATTAAACTAATGTATTCTATGATTTCTGAATGTTTTTTGTATAAGTCACACAGACCAAGGCTATTTCAAAATAATTTCAATAGTACATCATTCCAAAGTTTAATTATTTCATGAAATAAATAAAAAGTAATATGTTAAAAAATCTGTACTATCATTAGATGGTTTTTACATTTTATTGGAGTATGAATTATGTTTTAAAAAATTCTGAGATTGGCATTTTGAGTTTTAAATTTGACATATCTTTAAAAATGTGTTTTAAATTGTTCAGCCATGCAAAGTTTTGAGATTCTCCACCTGCACATACAGCTAATCTGCCTTTTTATGCAAAAATATATATATATATATATATATTTTTGACTAAAACATATTTGTGTTTGCAAAATTTTTATAATTTTTAAAACTATTATAGGAAAAACTTGTTTTGGAGGTAGTTATTTCACAGTGGTGGACATCTCTTGAATCTGTTACAGTTAACTACACTATCTCATTTCGAGGTCTTCGTCCTGATACTCCTGGCATTAGTATGGTGAGTTAATAAAATTCTATATTTTGGAAGTGTTATGTTTATTCCATAAATGCTTTTGATTAAAATTTTTTCATCTAATTTCTGTTTATCTATACTAAGTCTTTTCTGTGATCAACTTATCCCTTTACAAATTGCCTGAATTGCAAATATTGGTACATTTTTACCCAAGGCTTGAAGCATATGTATGTGATAGCATAAATAATGATTTATAGTTATAAATATGTAATGTATGTAACATTTACTTGTTGATGTTATTAATGTAATTATAAATACACCGCGAAGTATTTCAGAGATCGAGTAGAGATGAAGCTAGTTCTAAATTTGCGGAATTATTTGAAAGATTCGGTAAAGTATAAGCTACCGTAAAATCCGTTGTATAACACTTTTAACACAAAAAATAAGATTGAAGTTTAAGAAGGTGCATTATACCCCGGGTATAAAAATGATAACTTCAAAAAAATACATAAAAAAAAATGAGCATAGAAGAAGATTAGACTTTTACATACATTGAAACACTGTTTATTTAAAAGAAATGACATTCCTTACAAACTTAAAGAATTGTAGTTAAAAATATACTATTTTTTTTTAAAGCTTTGGATAATACCTTGAACAAATGACTTCGAAACATAAGACCATTGCATTTGTACATTTCAGGTTTCTTCGTAAAAAAAGGGTGTATGTATTGTATGGCGAATATACTTAAAATTTAAAAATTCGGCTTGAAAGTATTGGTGCGTGTTATATGTTGAATTTTACGGTGGTTATCAAGACCTATTATTTATATTATTATAGTCATATTGACTTTTATGTTTTTCTATTCAAGTGACAAAACTTTTTCACTTAAATATTATAGTTTTCATTTTAATTTATAAAAATGTTTGATGTTTCTTTGTTATACTGTTTTTCTCAATTTTTTCCTATTAAAATTGAGTTTGTGTCAATAGTTTGAAGCTGCTAATTGTTTCTCTATATGTGCAGAATACTTAATTTAAATTTTGAAAATAGAATATTTACGAGCATTACAAAAAAAAATAAGGTGTCAAGTTTAACTATTAAATCTGCTCAACACAGAAACTACCAGTTCACTTCTGTAAGTGTAAAATAGCTTAAAAAACAATTTAGCAATAAATTTCTCTAATCTCAGATTTCTTTGAATATTTTGGCCCAAACTACATTATTAAAATTTGAAGGTAAACAAACGTGTACAACCAGAATAGTTAGTGCATCTTCTCACGAACCCCACGACACAGAAACTCGCTGAAGGTACCAAAAGATCGGGAATGATCCGTGGAATACGTATTGACAATTTATATTCCGATATTCCAATTAGTTAAAAGTATATTAATTAAAGACCTTAAAACGCATAATTAGTGCCATTTTTTTTCCGCCAGAGGCATAGTTCAAATTCTCCAAACTTTTTTTTTCATACATTTTTAAACCACGATCTAATTTTTTTTTAATGAGACTTAGCCAAAAAATAATTACAAAATCAGAAAGATCATTTACTTCGCCACAATACGGTATAATTTATTTTATAAAATAAATATATTTTCTATTTTTTCTAAAATGAGTCCAAATCGATATTTTTTTATTAAAATTATTTCTAAATCGTTCCGCTTGCATTTTTTTTTCTCGCTTTAATGAAATGATATTTTACACTAAAAAGGTTCATGCTTTTCTCTTTTAGAATCAGTCATTAATAAAATTAAATGTGAAAAACTTTTTTTACGATTTTTCAAAAAATACTCAATTTTATTTAAATACTTAATAACTTCTTTATAAAAATAATATCACAAAACTTTTTTTCCGTGTGTTGAACAATATTATCTGTAATCTGTACTAAGATTGAAAAAACTGCTTAAAAATTACGTTTTTTTTTAAAAGAATTGTGTTTTTCGTTTTTTCCCCATTTTGCTAGAAATATTTAAGCATTATTTTTGTTCAAAAATTACCGTTGTTTGCAATCGATATATGAAGTTTAAAGGCATTAACTTAAAAATGAAGCCCGAAAAGAAAATTTAACAAATAACGCAATGCGAAATTGAATCTCTTCTTTTTATTTTAAAGGTCTTTTCACTGCTTTTCCCTGAAGATATGGTGGCGTGATTGTTTAAAGCGCTTCTTTATAAATGGTAGTACCCAGGTTCAAAACTGCATCATCGCTAAAATTTATGATTTTTTAAAAAGTACTCCAAATTTTATTCACGCATTTAAAAACTTCACCAGCAAGTTTGCAATTGGAAAGATAATTTGTTTCGTCACGATACAGTTTTTTTTTTTTTACAAAACAATACTTTACATGATTTAAGATTTTTTCTAAAATGAATCAATATCCATGCGTTTATATAAAAATGATTTTTAAAAATAAATTTTTTTAAATTTTAAAAAAATACTCAAAATTTTATTTAAATAATAACTTCATTTTTTAAAAATAATATCATGAAACTTTTTTTTCGTGTGTAGAGTAATCTGTACGAAAATTGAAAGAATTTTTTTAAAAAAATTGTGCTTTTCCTTTTTCCCCCCGTTTTTGCGAGAAGTATTTAACCATTTTTGTTACATTTTTTGTTTAAAAATTACCATTGTTTGCAATCGATATATGAAGTTTTGAAGACATTAACTTAAAAATGGAGCCCTAAAAAATTTAGAAATTCAACAAATAACTCAATTTTACAATAGCCAAAGGTTTGTCGGAGAAAACCTGTTTGGTGCCAAATGACTCTTTTCTCCTGTGCCTGTCACGTTTGATAAAAGAACTGGAAAAGATGTGCCTATAAATATTGAAAATCACCAGATTTGGCAAAAATGAATCTTTCTTTTATTTTAAATGTCATTTCACTCCTGTTTTCGTGAAGTTCATGGCCTGTTCAGCAACAGCGTTCTATTTCTACCAATTGTACCCGGGTTCGAAATAACATCGCTTAACTTTTTTATGATTTTTCAAAAAATACTCAAAATTTTATTCGCTTATTTAATAACTTCTCCAACAATTTTGTAATTGGAAAGATAATTTATTTCGCCATGAATAGTATGTTGTGTGTGTGTTTTTGCAAAACAATGATACTTTACATATTTATGATTTTTTCTAAAATGAATCAATATCGATGCGTTTATATGAAAATGATTTTTTAAAAACTCATACTTTGATCTTTTAGTGATTTAAAAAATAAGATGCTGAAAACTTTTTTTTTTTTTCGAATTTTTAAAAAATACTCAAATTTTAAATATTTAATAACTATTTATCAAATTCAAAGTTTTTATAACTCCTTCATTTATAAAAATAATTGCATGAAACTTTTTTTCGTGTATCAAACATTTAAAAGAGTGCTCACAATTTTAATTCAACATTTAATACACTTGTGAAATTTTGTAATTATAAAATTTTCTACTTTTCTCAACATATAACTATTTTTTTAAAGGTACATTTTCATTTCCATGGCCTAAACAGTTGCAAAGTGAGTGAGTGATTATTAAAGTCCCACTGTTCACTTACTCGAGAGCTCTGATAGCGAGAGAAGAGGAATTTCCATGACAATATGTTATGCATTTAAAAATGTTCGTGCAACACCGGGGGGAAATAAACCTGCCTGACAAAAGAAGCGAAAAAATTTCGAAATACGGAATTTTAAGTTATAAACTCGGTAAAAGCCAGAGCAATGCTGGCCTAAGCGGAGGGGGAGGGTTGAGTCATTTTGAAAAAGAGTATTAGAAGTGCTGATTTTGTGAAGGAAGGGGAAAATTTATAAAAGTAGAGAAAGCCTGTGCAACGCTGGGCCATGCAGCTAGTACTTTATTAAAATTGAATGATTTGCTAGTTGCTAGATTAATATCGACTATTTCATGTACATGATTATCAAAACGATATATGAAAATTAGATTAATAATCTGTATTTAGGTTATAACAGAACTAAGTTTATTAATAATAAAACTAAGATGATATGAAGCATTATACACAATTTTTTAAAATGCAAATATTACTTATATCACTAATATTACTGCATATTATCTAATAGAATTGCATTCATTCCATTGTTTGATGCATATGCATTCTACTGTGATTTTGTGATTGGAATACCCAGTGATTTTTCTTAAAATATATTGTGCTTTTTTTTTTTTTGTGATAAATATTTATTGTATCTATTTCAGCATGGAGCTGATGGCATTTGTCGAGTAGATGTTCATTCCTCTGTTGCATATGAAGACATGTTGCCCTCTGCCATTTTAAAGACTCTAATTTTGGTTTTGAGGTTATTGCCTTTATTATTTTATAACATTTTTCTTGTATATGAGATTTTAAGCTTTACTCTAACAATGTATTTAAAAGAATGAAACTCTGCTTTTTTTCTTATCAGTAACATTTAGGTAAATTTAAATGATTTTTTTCTATTTCTTTACATTTTTATATCTTCAGGGTTAAAAGGAATCATGTTGGCACTTATGACTAATCTTTCAATGCCCGTTTTAAAAAATATATAAATTATTTTTTTAGAAAAATCAATTTGTAAAATCATGAAGCAAGACTTTGTAAATTCTATTTCCTGTTCTAATACTTTGATTTCCACTGCCTTCAAAACTATTGTTTGTTATGAATTTCAAAAATAAATTATCTACTCAAAGTAGATAAAAAAAATTATAAAGAATTTGATGCCAAGTCATAAGGATTGATCTGTTTATTTTTTAAGTACATATTTCTCGTGTTGATTTAAAATTTTAAATGAGAAGAATTTTCTGAAAAAAATATTTAATCTTTTTTATATAGCAGAGTATTTCTAAATAAAAACCAACTGGTCCTGCCAATTGATTAATTTAATCAAAGTTTTATGTCAAATGTACATGTGGTTTTCATAACAGCACATTAAAAATGTAAAAAACTGATACCAAAGATTTTTTAAAAAGGTTTTGAAATAGTCTATGTGACTCTTTTTAATTCTAAAAGTTATGTTACATTGGTAATACTGTATAAGTAAATAATATGTAAGAGTTTTTCCAGTTTTCTGAATTAAATGATTTATAAATTTTTACTAACCAAATGTAAATTCAAATTTGTTCATCTTTAGTAAGCCATAATTTCAATTTATTGTTCCTCAAATTTATTTTTAAACCTAGTGAAAGAATTGGCTTCAGATTTAAACACAACCGTATGCCAGCAATAAAACCAACATTGATAATAATCATTGCTAGAGGAAAATGAACTTTAATCCAAAACAAACAGCTTTATTATCTACATGAAGCATTCAGTGACATGAGGCAATTCTGAACTACAAGACGAATGGTATTGTACGTGCACACTCTAAGGTAATAAATGTCAGAGTTGTAGAGGGCATGAAATGGCGAGTATCAATTCCTTGTATGACTACTGATATTTAATATATTATTTATGTATGGCACAAAATGAATTCATAATCAAAGCTTTTAAGAAATTCCCTTCTTAAATTGTTAAAATTCTACTTAAAATAACATCTTGTATTTGAAAATTAATGCGTGTTATGGGAAAGGCATATTCCGTATAAAGCTTGCTCTTAATTATTTTATTTTTTTTATGTCTTCACAATATGTACAGTTTGCTTGATTTGACCAAACATTTGTTATAATCCTTGTATAATATATAATCGCAGTACCCTAGTGCTAATGATCATGGATTTGCAGCCAGGGTGTCATTATTTACAACCCTAGTGCCACTGAAGACCCACTGTGTAGAGGGATTGCTCCAATTGGGGTGGTGTGGAGGCTTAGAGAGAGAGAGATTGCCAGCTCAGAGGTGTCGTCCTTTTTACTTAACTGGGATTCAATATTACTGGGTCTGTTACGAATAGCACTTGTGTTGCTTTATAGTAGATACTCATAAACAAACCCCCTATATAATGTTTATTATATGCAGAAATTTAAACTAATTTTTTATTTTAATGTATTTAATTCGGAACTTTAACTACTCATTTTTAATATTGAAGTATCAAATTTTTATGTGTGTTTTATGGAAAATTATCTGATTCTTCATCAACTTTTAGACCTACTGAGCACAAGGTAAAACCTTTAAAATCCAGAGACATAATTCCAGATGGTCGACAAATATATGAGATACAACTGACTTATGTATTCAGCATTGTAAGTAACATAGTAAGTTTAAAATTCATTAATACATCTTTAAGTGTTATAAGTTGAATAATTAATGTTTTTTCTTTTCTTTTTGTACTTGTGAAGTGTAGCAACATATTGCTCTCCCCTAATTAAGAATATATTTCTTGAGCTAAAATACCTTTTTAAGTGTGTTTAATGATTTCAAAAATACCATGCTATCTTGCTGATTTATTTTGTAATGATTTTCAAGGGGACATTAATACTTTCTAATTGATTTACAACTAAATACTCATTTCCTCCAGTGAATCTTAAATTGGTGTTATCTGTATTGTGTGAGTACTGCAAAAAAAATTTTAAATTTCACTGCAACTTTATTTTGTAAGCAAATGTAAATATATTATCCTCTGAATTTAAAAAGATTTTTAAACTTAATTTTTGCTCATATAATAAGGAATGTTTCTGTGATAATAAATGATTTTAAAATAAAAAATTCTACAAGAGATATTCATTTTAGAAATAATATCCGAATTAAAAATATGTCCTTTTGCTCTCTGGAACTATATTTCATTGCAAAGAAGCATGCTTTCATTTTTTAATTTACCTTCATAGGCCCAACATATAAGATAACCTCTTTCCTCAATGCTGTCTTTGCATTTAAAATAACTTAGTATTCTAATACAAGTATGCCATTAGTTTTCAATCATCTAGTTACTAAAGAGTAACAGAGGAAGGAGGGGGGAGGACCTAAAGAGGTTAATACTTTAAGGTTGAGAAGAACCCTAGCCCATTTAAAGAAATCTGCTCTTATCTAAAGGTGTGTTTTTTTTAAATATAGCTGGAATCTAAGTACAAACTTGCAGATTTTTCTGAGGATACTGGATTTTAAACATCAAGTTAGATGTTTCTGTAACTCATAAAATTAATGCATTAAACTTCCTTTAGAAAAACTAGGAAAAAAGCAAAATTTGCTGGACATCAAATTGAATTCCATATTGACTAAACACACTTTGTTTAGTTACTGCACTCTTGTTTTTGTGTAATGGAAATAATAATTGTGCTGCATTCAATTATTTTTAAAGGTATTTTTAATGGAATTAAATGTTATACATGTTGTAATAAATATTTGAATGTACAAATGGTATTTAATGCATTTAAATGTCATTATTGACTGAGAAAAAATGTGAGATCCTCATAGCAGCAAAAAAAGGGAAGAGGGTTCCTATGTTTTAAAACATAAAGCTAGGTATTTTTTTGTAATTGAAAGTTATAATATACTCTTTTAAAGGAAGTAAAATTAATATTTTTTATTCATTATTTTTTGTGCTTCCATATTTTCAATGTTTTTTTTTTTTGAGAAACTTTATTTTTACACCTTGAAAAATTTTACTATGTATATTTTTAGTAAGATATTTGAGATGTGTCACATGATTATCATCATGTTCATAATTGTTTAGTTCTCTTTAGCCCTCCAAGCGGTCTGCACATAAAATCCCGTCATTCCAGATATGCTTTTTCTGCCTTCAAGCAAGATTCCCAAAAGCGGCCGAGTCGTATTCTTAAAAATACGGCTCAACCGCTTTTGAGAACCCCACCTGACGGCAAAAAAATATGTGCGGTGCATTTTCAAAGCATCTCCAGACTGGCAAGACTTTACGTGCAGACCGCTTAGAGGGTTAAGGAAAACATTTTAAAATTCTGATTACTTTAAAGATTAAATTTCATTGAGACTAAAGTAATATTCAAATGCATGTTTTTTGTAATTATGTGATATTTCTTAAGTTTCTAAATAAAAATAATTTTGATTTTTAAAACAATTTAATATTATGAAAGAGAAAATAATGTGTGTGTTTAAACAAAGAACTTTCCAAAATTGTAGGTTACTCACAATGAATTAGAGAAAAAAATAACAAATAATAATTTAGAAATATTTACGCTAAATACACACATTTGTAATATTAGAGGATATGGAATCAGTTAAACAGCGATATATTTTTATTCTGAAATATATAAAATAAATATTTATTCATAATAAATATAAAAATAATCTTCATAATTCTTAAAATGTCTGTATCTGCATGATCTTGGACAGTTTTACAATTATTCAGAAATTTGATTTCATTCTAAGTTTGAGTAATTTATTTAAAAATATCACCAAAAGTATAGCAAATTAACATGATAAATTCATTTAATATTAGCAGATTATGTGAAATTTAATTTTTGCTCTCCAGAAATACTGAAATAAAGATACATTTAAAAATATTCTGTAATATTAATGTGATAATTTACATAACATGATTTCTTGTATTCTTTTATTTTCAGGAAATTTAAATTTAAAATAGTTAATTCTCAATAAAAAAATGTAAAGATATTCTGTGAATGAAACATTTTCAACAATTTTATTCAAGCATGTATATACTTAATAACCATATTTTAGAATGTAATATTTATAATAAAAGAGATATCTTCGATTATAACATTATTAAAGTGCCTTTTGAGAAAGCAATTTCTGTTTATGTGAATATTGCTTTCCCTAAAGGTTTGAGTTTTCTTAACTCTATAATTACAAGTAATTTAGTCAATATTGTTTTGAACATTATCCTGTTATTTTTCTCAATGCTTATATAATAAAAAATAATGTAAATAACAGTTATTATATTTTTAATTTTTATGACTTTTTAACTTTCAACTTTTCTAATTTCTCTTTAAAATTCTATTAGTTTCGAACTCTTCATACATATTGCAGCATTGCGCTGTAGAATGTATTTTGTTAATATTGTCATTTCAATCTCCATTACACATTTCCCTTCCATTTTTTAATTTTTTGTTTTTGGAAATTAAGGTATGCTTTTTTTTAAAAAATTATGTTTGCTCTTTGTAGTTGATTTCTAAGTGTTACTATTTCCATATATTTGTAAATTTTAGGCTTAACTGATATTCAATTTATGATTATGTTAATTATATTCTTTGAACTATTTTGCATAAATTTTCTGCCAAAAAAGAGTTGTTGGGATCCTATAAAGCAAGCTTAATTCTATATCTTTGTGGCTGTAGTAGCTATGTAATCATGGATTGGTGGCTAGCAAGTTCAAGTCCTGGTGCTACTTAAAATTTGCCATGTAGAAATTGCTGATGCATGCTAAATTTGTCATGCCAAGAGTCTTCACATTGGCAATGGTGGAATTTTGGAGATTGGGGTGCCAGCTTAGATTTCACCCTCATCACTTGACTGTGATTAATATTACGAGTCTTATTGTCTATAACCCAGAGGTGGGGAACTTTTTTTTACCATTAGAGGCCTTACCATTAGAATTCTTCAACAGCCCCTTACATGCCTTTACTGCCTCAACAACATGCTCCTTCAAGCATCCTCTATTTTTAGCAACTCCTCTCCAATTTTTAATTTTCAAAGTAATTAGGCCTTTGTCGATGTCATCTAACCATCTAGTTGGTAGTCTCCCTTTTGGTCAGGTTCCCTCAGGTTTTTTAAAAGTCAAGAACGTAATGGAGTTATCTTCCTAGCTTCTCCAAATATGGCCAAGCCAACATCTATTACTAAGGATGACGTGTTATTTTTGGTTGCCAGCAAAACCTGTACAGTTCAAAGTTATCTGGTTTTTCACCGTCCTCCTTCCTGCACTTGGCCAAAGATCACTCTGAGAATTTTTCTCTCGTATATATCTAGTGAGCACATTAAGTTCCATGCATGTTTCACTTCCACATATAAGTTAAGTTGTAATAAAGAAGTCTGCATAGTTTGGAATAATACTGCTGTGTGAATTTTTTTATATTTCACTGATACTATTTTTATTTAAGCACACGCACACACTAATGTACATATATATGTTCATCCAAATTTACAGTCGAACCTCTATATTGCGAATTTTTCTATATAGCAAACTTTTCCTGGAACCAAGAACATTTCACGATTTTCTTTGTAAAATAACCTCTATAGCAAAGTGCATTTTCTATATAATGAACTTTTTCTCTTGTTATTCAATTTTTTTTCTCCCTATTTTTAAAGTTTTTCTGGACATTTCATTCTTGTAACACATTTTATGGTGGTCATAAATTTTGAAATGGATTTTTATTAGGTGCCTAATTCGCCGAGAACAATATAATTCTGGGTGTTTCATCCAAGAAGTGCAACCTTTAACCCCCATTGTCCAGTTCACTGGAAACATCTTCAATATCTCCTTTCACCCTCAGTGGAGTCTCGTGTCCTTGAACTAGAGTCTCCATTCATTTGTAGTGTTAAACAATTGTAACCGTTTTTTGTAGCTCAAAAACGTAGGTGCTTGAGCATCAAAGAAATACATTTTATTCTTCAGGAAGTGAATAGAGGTGTCAAGAAACTTTCCGTGCAATTTTTCTTTCTTTTGATAGTTAAGATAGATAAAATAAATAGATATTAATTTACAAAAAGGTATGAATAATTACTTATTTTAATATATAGTGTTTATGAACTTAAAAATTTCTTTTATGTGGTTTATGAAGTATATTGAAAGGTGAACCTCCACTAATGAATTTTCCATATAACGAACTTTTTTTCGGGATTTAGCGACTTTGTTATATAGAGGTCTGACTGTTTATCACCTAACCCTTTAATGTTCACTACATATTCCCTTTGAAAAATTAAAAAATAATTTCAAAAATAACTATTAAACATGATGATGATCATAAATATACAAAGAGAAAAAATTTTGCATTTTTTAATTTCGAGAAATTTATGGTTTCACAGTGAAACCAGTTGAATAGTAACAATCCATTTTTCCTATTCAGACTAACCAATCCAAATATTATTTAGAAAAATCCAATATTTTAAGGCCATAAAACTTTTATATTTTAACGAAAATAATTAAAGAAAAATAATTTTAAAAGTTAATTATTTTTTTAAATTTTTTTGCACTTTTATAATTTTAATACAAATTTGGACATAAAATAACATATTTTGCATTGCATACTTAAAATATATATATATATATACATATGTAAAAATTCCAATAATTTAATCTGTAATAGCTCTTGAATTATTTAATGTCTAGTCCTTCAGAACAACCGTGTAATTATTTTAAGTGACTACCTGCCTACCGGGGACTGTTAAAACTACATCCATCCACCTCCTAAATCACGTGATGTCCCGCTGAATATAAATAGCAAGACTGGAAAGCCTGCGCTCTTCTCTTTTGTCCTTTCGTTATGTAGCCGGCTGTATTGTGTTGTAGTTTCTTTGTCTATGTTGTGCCATCCATGCTTTATGTTTCTAATATGCCTATGTGTTTCAAGAAGTGCAATAAATTGGAGTTAATAAATTTCAAGACTGCCTCTTCAATACTACAGTAATCGTCCACTCGCCACAAAATACAGGAATCGCTCACCACCGGCCACGCCCTGTTCTTTTGTTCGTAATAACATCCACTTGCCACGACAAATTATGCCATACTATAAGTTTTATTATATATATGTATATAAATGGTAGAGAGCAGAAGTACCGGACAATTGTTCACACATACCAATGGAATGCAATTGAGATTCGAGGGGGGATGTGCAAATGTGTGGCGAGGGGGGGGTGAAAATGACCCACTCCTGGAGTTTCCGCCTCTTACTCGAGTTTAGTTTTGCAGTGAAACCATAGATTCTAATTTCATTTTTGTACTCTTCTGTAAACTTATCAAAGTGACTGAATGTTGTAATTAATAATTAGAAAGAAGCATAGTAAGACCTCGTGCTATAATTTAAAATAACTATTTTTTTAAGCTAATGGAATTTACCAAAGTTAAAGACATCAATATTTTTCTATTTAGGAGGTCTGAATCCTTAAATATAGCCGTAATGTTGCCATCTATGGACAGGAAGAATAACAAAAATTCAAAAACAGCTCTTATTGGGATAAAAAAATTTAAAATTTTATTTTTAAAAAATTGTTTAATGTGTGGTTTTGGTGTGAAACCACTGAACGTTAAAGGGTTAAAATAAAATAATTAAACTAGAAGTTTTTTTAAATAATTTTATCATAAAGAAATACAACAGAAAAATAACAGTATTAAATGATAAGTAACTGACAAAGCAACAATTCCCAAAATGATTTTAAACTCTGATGGAAAGTTTAGAGTAGTGTAATATTTGCATTTGTTTCTTGTTTAAAAGTAATTGAATATTTCAATCAAGCTTCTTAAACATGAAGCTTTAATTGATCCTTTAAATGAGCATCTGTGATTTGTATTCTTAAACTAGTTGTAATTTTTGTCATGAGATAAAAATGTTGACTTGCAGTGAGTAATTCTGAAGCATGAAGGTAATCGATGTGCAGGCTCTTTTAGGCATGGATATTCAACAGCATTTTTCCAGATTTCTTTAGAACCGTTTTTAGCTTTTAAAAGTTCTTTGAGAATATTATTCCCCCCCCCCCCCTCTCAACTCAAACAACTCCATTTGTAGGAACAGTTGATGTATCTAATAAATGTGGCTCAAATACCAATTTCATAGCAAGAGTGTGCTTATCAAAATCTGAAAAATCTTTCATTAAAGTCTTCTATTAGCATTTTCATCGCTGCTATGGCACGCCTTTGTCCCACCCTCTGCGCCGCTCTCTGCAGTACTAAAATTGAAACAAAGCACACATTCCTTTAAAACTTTTTTATTTTACTTAAAAAAAATAATAATCAATTTCAATCAATAACAATTCTCACTATAATTATTTATTTGTGTCCTTCACGATGAAAGTCTTAAAAGAATCCGAGACACATATTTTTTGAATATTTTATTTTCACACATTTCTGCTCATTCAATATTTTTGCTTGCTCCAGGAAGTGTTCTAAAGTTATATCCGAACAAGAGAGCAATGATTTGAAAACTGTTTGTTTCTTTTGAAACGCTTGGATCTTTTGCTACATTTCATATATGTGCTTTGTTAAACTTTGCAGGCAGATATTTAAATTGTTCTGTTTTTTCATGAAATCAGACAAAAATGCAATGTTTCTGCAAAATGCTTTGTCTTATTGATTGCATAGTTTTCCTTATTCTTAGTCAATGTCTAAAATTTGTCGTTAAGTTAAAACTTTTATAAAAACTTGTTCCCTTATTAAACAAAAATTGCTCTAGTAAAGGTGATCAACACTGCATTTCCTCGTCTAAAGTTAGCATCTGTTGAAATTCATGATCACCCTTTGCATTTGCATGAATATACTTGACAATCGCAGTAGCTCTTACCCTGAGTGTCTTGCTAAATGGGAGATTTTGCATAAAGATTTTACTGATGCAAAATGCAGTGAAATGATATCAGTTTTTTCAAGCTTAATCTTTCCTTTTTTTTAATAAAGCAACAATTTTTTCGTTTTTACCACTTGCAGAAGGTGCGTCACACTGACTGAATTATTGACATGTAATTGCCGTCAATGACATACTTCTCTGAAATTTTCAAAAATGTCAATTCCATGAGTTCTTCCAGTTAATACATCCAGTGCAAAAAGTTCTTTGTAACATTAAAAATCTTGCATCAAATCAGTTTTATCAGTGTTTTCATTTAAAGCAATTAAAAATTAAATATCTTCATTTTGTATAACTGTGCAAAGTTGCTGTGTTATATTTTCAGCTAATTTGTGCTGTCGATCTATTATAGTTCTTGAAAGATGCAGTTGTTTGTGTTTGGCAACTTTTTCTGGATCTAACATATTCTTTAGTTATTTCTCTGTCACTAAATGGTTTGTCTCTTTTTCCAAGTATATATGCTACTTAGTAAGTAACATCAACTGCAAAGGTATTTTTCTTTACAAAAGAACTAAAAGGCACTCTTGGTAATGGTGCTTTTCATTTTTCAATTTTTTAAGTGCAGTTTTTTGAGATTCACCTTCTAAATTGAAATGTTTATGTTTTTATGATTCAAATAGTGTTTATTTGCACCAGCTTTTTTTTTAAAGTAGTTTAAACTGTATTGCACAAAAAACACCATTTTATCTCCCACTTAACATGAAATGTTCTGTTTTCTTCATTTAATTTTCTTTTCTTACAATCTGACATGCTGGGGAATAAAACAAATATTAAATAATATTCCTATGAAAGTGTTTACTTACTAGAAATAAAATAACACATTGTGCTAGTAAAACCTCAGAATAAGTAAATATAGTTTCTAGATTTTCACAATGGCTGTTAGCTTTATAAGACAAGTTTGTTACCAGCACATCACAAGATTTTCAGATAATAAGTCACAAGTGTCTGTTTTTAGTACATAATTGTTATATCTCAATCAACAGAAAATTTTAATAAAACACTTCATTAATGTTCAAATGCCATTTGTGCAGAAAAAAATATTTTAACATACCTAGAATCAGTTGCAACAATAATATAATGAAAATGGTTTTTGTGTAGAAATCATATAATATGCCTGGTTGTGTTACATTAAGTAACGTTCTAACATTTGAAATGTACTATTGTCTATTTCCACAAGCAGTCATTGAAACACATATATTCATACCATTCTTTAATTCCTTTGATTTGTAAATTGTAGTAATATATATAATTAAATGTTAATTCATACAAGTGCTAGCTTTTATGAAGGCTGCGCTTCCCCACCTCTGCTGTAGCCCTTGCATTGCTTCAGAGTGCAATGTTAATTTTAAAAAAAAAATCAAACCTATATCACTGCTCTAATTCAGTGGCAGCTTTAGAAAACATTAGTTTTGCATTTTGGTCCATTTACTTTTCTGTAATAGGCCTCTGTTTGGTTCCAATATTCAGAATTTCATCTGATTTTGCAGGTTTAATATTAAGCTATCATTATTTTTCTTTATGATAATTATATAAAAAGTGATATCCATTTTTGACATTCTATATGTCAATCTAATAACATCCATGTAAGTTTTTTGGAAATCTAGACTTTTGCTCCTTGGTATTTTCCTGCTCTATTCCAAAGCAAGTTCTGTATTGTGGTTTTCTGAATTTGGATTTCATTCTTAACATTGCATAAAACTTATTAAATATCTTTTGTAAATAGGTATATGACTACTATATTAATTATACAAATATAATTTTTTTAAGTAAATTCTTGTGGTACAATATTAAATAACCACTAAGTGTGATTTGCACTTTCAGTGATATTACTGTATTATTTATTTACTGGTTAATCAAAAGTATTTTTCAGTGTGTTAAATGAGTAAAAGAAAAAAGTTTGTTTAGCACAACTATATCAGAATCTTTCTCATAGTGTTATGGAATCATGATACTGACCCTCCCCCCCCCACACACACACAAATGCGTAAGTTAAAAGTTCAATGCTCCGTAAGATAGCATTTTAGTAGTTAATATTATTAAAAGAGGGTAATTGTGGGAAATGCATACTTTTTAAATTTCCTACTGCTGAAATTACTCTTTTATTTGTGTTATATATATTTTCTATTCTCTTAATTATAGTTTAAAATCGAAAATTTTTAAAAAAATTTATATGAACTGAAAACTTGTCAGTTATTATTTATTTTTAAAAAAAAGTTTTTATTCGTGTTGAATTAATTTGGAACAATGTAATTTTGACAATGCAATATTTAAGCTCTGTTTTTATAATAAACTTTTTTGATTCTCTGAAGAATTAAAAGTAAATTTGAAATCACGACAATTTCTTTAAATATGCATAAATCCTATTTTTTTCTGTATTTTAATTTAATACATTAATCTGACCATTTGAATGTATCATTATATTTATAATCATTTTATAGTTCAATATTTTAGGACGTGAAAATTGATTTCAGTTGAAAGTTTTTAGTTTAAAGTGAAATTTATGAATTATTTTATTTCTTTTAGAGCAGGCCTAATGAAATTACTCCTATATTTTCATTACTTTCTGAACTTCTGTATGAATCAGAATACGAGTCACAAATTTGGATGTTATTTGATTATAATAAGCAGTTAATTGGAGTTGGTGATGCTTATCCTTCTAAGGTATGTGAATAATCCATTGTGTTAAAACTTAAGTATATTTATAAGATTTTTCAAATGGTGTATATATGATACAGGGGTGTCAAACACGCGGACTGCATGTGGCCCACCAGTACATATATTGCGGCCCACCGATTATTTAAAAAAAAATTTATGTATTAAGTCTTTGAAAGTCTTAAAATTTTGCAATTTATTTGATATTGAACCTTTTATACATATTTATAAATCTATAATATATATTTGTCTGTAATCTATTTTTGTTTTAAAAGGAATCCTTTTTGATAATAGAAATGATCTTTAAATTAAAAATATTTTTTAAATAATTTATAAAACATTTTCATTTGATTTTAATATAATAAACTAATTTTTATTGAATTCTGAAATGCATTATACATATTCTTAGCTATAGATGGTACCCCGATTCTTCGTGTGTGCAACTTATTTCTCTTCCTCTTTTCTCTGTTTGGAGTGTCCAATCAGCATGAGGCTATCGAAGGTTATTTTAAATAAAGTTTTAAAAAGTATTCAAGAGGGTTAAGATAAAGGGCAGTTTAAACTATTAATCATTTGCAAATGAAAGTGGATTTTGATTTTTATTCATATTTAAACTATAAAGTTATTTAATAATATATAATCCAATTTCAACATTGAGTAAAGAAAGATCAATTCAAGAAGAATGTCTAATTTTCTTGAAAATTTTGTGTCCAAAACAAGAATAAAATATATCTGATATCTGAAACTGTATTTAAGTTGCTAAGGAATATAATCATAAAAGGCACTCTGACACATATAATACAAACTATGGTCAATACTTTCCTCAAATTTCTTGAAGAGAAATTGTCCGAATTGAGATCAATTCTTCAAAAAAATAAATTGCACTCATTTAATTTGTTGAATTCTATACAGCTGCTGTAAAAGATATATTATCACATTTAATCACGTAAGCAGATTGAAATGATTTACTAAAATGAAATTTATTAGAGAATGTTTATTTCCAACAGTGGAAATATTATGTCCAGTGCAAACAAAGCAAGTTAAAAGTATCAGCATAATTCAACGATATCAACATTTCAAACCTGCTTTATTGTAATATTGATGAAAGAACGGATACTCAAAATTTCACTCAGCTAATCGTTTTTATTCACGGATGTGATGTTAATTTAAAAATAAGTAAACTTTTGGAGATCCTTAATATTCATAATACAACCCCTGGAGCTGATATTTTGAATGTACTTCAAAATGTTTTGAAGAAATATAAGCACCATAGGAAAAGTCGGTTTTCTTACATGATGGTGCACCTACCATGACCGGTATTACTAAAGGAGTGGTTGCAAGATCAAAAGAAACGTGCAAACAGCATGGTAATAATAATTTTGAATATTTTCATTGTATTACTCATCAGTAGGTATCGTACTTCGAAGTTTTAAATATAGGACAGCTTTTAAGAACAGACACCACAATTGCAAATTATGTTCTACAACATAGACTTAATTAGACATAGGCATTATCAATATGCTTTATTTTTGGAAGATGAAAGTGAATACAAGATATGTTCAAAGAATTTCAAATCATAAAGTGTCAAAATGATTCTTCAAATTGCTAGACGAAATTATAATTTTTTTGGAAAACAAAAATTATGAATGTGCTGAATTAAAATATGGACAAGGGATAAAGGACCTGTCTTTCTTAGTTGATACTACAAATCATCTTAATCAACTTAATATTATGCTTCAAGCTGAAAATCATGTTACAACTCGATTTGATAATATTAAAAGTTATTATATACTTTGGCAAAAATAAATAGAAAAAGAAAACTTGTCTCAATTGTAAAGCTGTCAATATCTATTGATTAGATCCCCTAAATTAAAATTAAATGAATATATTCACCAAATTAAATTGTTAAAAAACAGAATTATTGATCAAAGATTTTCTGATCTTAAGACTACACAGTACCCTTTTTCAAAGAAAAAAATATTTGGAGACAGTAACAGTAAAAACAATTTGTTTTATTGTCAGATTGTATTATTAAGTTGATTCTGAAAGTAAAAAGTCAGTCTAACCAATCATTATTTTAGAATTTTGAAAACTTAAAATTTTTGAAGTTTTTCACATTTTTATAAAATGCTCAATTCTTAAAATGTTTTAGTTATTTTAAATTATTTATATTTCTTAGATTATTGCGAGCAAATGTTAGTGTAAATTTGAAGATCTGTTCCCTTGTTGATTAATAGTTATTTTTCTAGCTAAACCTGAAAAAAACACAAATTTTTAAAATACTAAATTTAGCATTTTTTAAAAAAATAACTAGAGATCAGACTTAAATCCGTACTAACTGTTATAGAACATAGGTTTAAGAGTATATACAAACAATTTCAAGACTCTGTCTTGAACCAAAAACAGAAAAAGCCTTGTAGATTAGAAAACACTTTTATTTTCAAAATTAAAAGTCAGAAAAATGCATTTAAAGTTTGTAAAGGCATAAGACAAAAACGTACAATGTCCATAAGTCTAATTTTTTAATGTGTTATTTTCCAATGTATGTTCTACATTAAAAAACTACTTTAATTGAATATGATTGAAGACATTTTTTTTTAATTCCAAATATATTTTTGTATAATATTGATAACATTTGCTACGATGGCAGGTTATTCAATTTAACCTAATATTTTCACAAAAGGTATGAAACACAAAGCATTTATGTACCGAATAATAATGATACTTAACTCAGTGGCGCACCAGCCCATAAGGGCCAAGGCCTACTGTGCCCATTTCAGTATACGCGACCTTGAGCCCTGAGGTGCATGAGCAGATGTTCCAGTCAGGTGGTCAGTCTGACGCGAAACCCTCAGTGTTGAGTTCCCAAGCAAGCTTGGTACTCATTTATTGAAGAATGATACTAACTTAAGCTAAAAATTGCCCTGTTTGTACATAAAATTTAATTTTTTTCAGTTTTAAATTGGGGCAGTTTAGTTTGAGTTTTTGCTGCGAAACTTTAAAATACTAAAATATAGTACTGCAATATGTTTACTATAATGTAGTTTGGTATACATCATGGAAATATTAATTTTTATCTGTAATTATTGAATTCAGAATACTTGTATTAGGAAGTGTAATTGTTGTATTAGTTGAGGGCTGGTTTTTAGATGCATCATTTTCAGTAATATTCTATCTCTTTCTCATTACAACCTGAGAATGTTTTGACCTTGGCATTTTTTCAACAGGAAAAAATTAATAATAATGCTTATAAACTATTTTTTAAACTAAAATTGGCCTTGAAATCAATCTTAATTAACTATGAGACCAATCAAATCAATTTGAATTAAGTAACTATGATAACTGAAAAAACTCAAAACATAATCAAGCAGAAATTATTTTAGTAATGCAAATTGGAATGAATAAACATTTGAGACTGAAAGAGTGGATTGTGCTCAAAAACAATTTTAATTAATTCGAGAGGAAAAGTGCTTTTAAAAGAAACCAAAACCTTAGCTCAGAAAACTTCAAATGTCTTTAAAACTCATTTGTTATCAGACCTGAAATTTGGCAGCAATCTTCCCAATAAGATGGACCACAAGAAATTGAAGGAAAAAAAATCAGTTTTTAAATTTGTAGGGTATTGTGTTGCCTTAAACACTGCGAGTTACAATTTCATACTTTTATTTCACTTCTATCGAGCGATATTAAAATTGTTGATGAAAGCAAATAAATTGAAATCCAACGGTATTCCTTATGGAAGCAAAAATCTGTGGAAGTTTTGAATTCAAGATTTTTATACATATTCCTCAGTAAATCGGTTTCCTAAAATTTATCATTTGTTATATGAATAATGGCTATGTTCAGAAGCGCTTACTTATGCCAGCAATTATTTCCTTTAATGGAAAATTGCAAAAATTCAGAAAGATTAAGATTAACCCCAATCAACATTTAATGCCAATTTTAAAAATTGCAGCAGCTCAATATTTTTAATCAAATGCTGATGACTTGGTTTGTGAAAGAAAAATTGTAAAAAATCTTCTAAAAAGTAATGTTAAATTGAATTTCTTACTATAATTATTTTTTTATATAAATCAATGTAAAATATTTATAGTTTAAGTTTAAAAAATAAAATGAAATATAAAGACTACTTATGTGTAATATAAAATACATTGAGCTTTACATTGAGTCTAATAAATGCATAACACATTATAAAAATCGTATTTTATTGATATTTTAAAGATTGTAGACATGCGGTCCCCAACTTATAATAAAATAGACCATGTAGCCCATAATATCATACGAGTTTGACATGCCTGTTATAATGTGTGAAGAATATTTTATATTATGTTGATGAAACGTTTTTGCTCTTGCTCTTCTGAAACTTTTTTTGTATTATAATTGTTATGTTTTATTCTTTTATTGTTTCCTGGAATAATAGGACTGCTTTATTTTTTATATTAATATTATTTTTTGGGGGGCTTTTGTTAGAAGATCTCTGTAGCTCCATGTTATTCTTTAAAAAATGTTTGTATGGACTCTGTTATAATTATATCATTAATTACATAATCGGTGTCTTGGCATTAATAAAGGAAATATAAAGCTTTTGAAAATTGCTTAAGGACAAGGCTGAAGTAACATGGTTAACATATGAAACTGTGATTATTATATTTATCTGCACATTTTGTATATCTTTTGAAAATATATTAAAGTAATACATAGCTAAAATTTATATTTTCCCATGATTTAATTATTTCAGAAAAAAGAATACCTTTCCTTTTAATTAAAATATAAAGTGAAAATGTAGTGAATATATTTTGGCCCATTCTTGTAGAAATTGACTTACTGGTTTATAAGATACGTGACTTTCTAGTAAAGGTTTGGTGCTTTTTTAAACATATATAGTGTAATTTTAAGCTATTTTGTTATTTTGAACATGTGTCATAAAACATTTATAATAATGTAAAAGATGAACATTATATATATATATATATATATACTCTTGAAAAATTAAGGGGACATGGTACGATTTAAGCAAAAAATTTTAATTTAAGGATTTTTAAAAAATTTTTGATTGCCTCCTATGTGTGTATATTATGTAAAACAGATTTTGTGCTCAAAATTTCATAAAAAGCTGGCCTTTTAATTTTTTAACGAAAAAACTTAAAATTTGTGAAGTGATTTTAATGCTACTCCTACAAAAATTTACATACATGCATGAAATTGTATTTACAAGTACGTCAAACTATGTATAACAAAAGTTGGTATGGTTTTGCGCTAACATTAGTATTTGTACAATACCTCTTTTTATGAATGCTTATTGAAAATTCCTGAAAAAACCTATAAAGTTCCTATAGAGTTCAATTATTTTTTAAAAAAATAAGTATTGCTTTGATTCAAAAATGCATACCAACTTTTGTTACGTGTACTATTGGCAATAGGTAAAAAAAAAATTCAAAGCATTAGACACAATAGAAAAAAAGCCTTAGCATTTTAAATGAAGACAAACTAGTTATTTTATCTTTCTGAGATAAGTAAGTTTAAAGTTTTGATTTGCCATAGGGATGTGAATAAAAACGAACGTAAAAGCTATCATAATTCTACGTTTATTAAGTTTAGAGCTTTCAAATTTTGTGAGGTTGTAGAAAAGTATATAAAGAATAATTTAGACTAAAAAAATAGGATTTAATTTTGTGACGGATTTTGGTCAATTGAATCGTACTGTGTCTCCTTAATATGAACCATAAATTTGATTAATTATATATATGATGTATAACAAGATTCTCTTTGTTTGTTAAATACCAATCTTTAATCCAACATTATGCTAATAGTTCACCCCCCCCCCCCCCCCCCCCCCCCCCCCCCCCCCCCCCGTGCTTAACATCTAAATGTAGGGCAATTAAGTATTTTTTCTAGCAAAATATATTTTATAGCGTTTTAAGTTAAGTTTTCACAAAGTTAATTATCTAATCTTCAGTAATTATATTTATATTCTTAAAGACTTGTCATTTATATTACTTGTTTTGTACATATAAGATAAATCAGAATGAAAATTTGCCATAGCATGTATGCATTATTGTTGTAATTATTATACCAGTTATAAATTTTATACTTTTACAATTGGAAATCTTTAAAGGACTTGGTCCTACTTCTACATCCTATCCAATCAAACAATAAATTTAGGAAAAAATGTAACTTTGTTTAAAAAAAAGTGATCCATTTATTGAAAAGTTTTCTATACTCCTTTCCACCTTAACTTGGCAGTGCAAGGAAAAGTAAGATGACCAAATCACAGCCATTACTGGGTTACACCGGGAGAAGAGGTTAACTATAATAAATGAAATTCACCAAACTTGGTGAGAAAAAATTGTGCATGAAAAATTTATTTTTGTTTCATTATAAATACACACCTTTAATTCTGTAATATTTGTAAAAATCTTAATCCCTTTTACTCCATTAGCATTATTTTAAATCAATTTATAATAATATAAATTATTATATTTACAATGCATCTAAATGTTGTTTTAGTATGCTATCATTAGATATATTGAAGCATAAAATGTAAGCTTAGGATTAATTTAAAAATTTTATCAATGTTAAAATTTATTATCCTTCATAAAACTTAATAGTTTACCTTAAAAAATATCATAATGTACCTTTGAAAAATTACATTACTGACATAATATGCAAAGTTGAATTCCCAGATATATTCAGTTCAATAAGCATAACTTTTAAAGAAAGTGATAGATTTAAAACTATTACTTAATACACACACACAACAATTATTTATTTTGAAATTTAGTCTTATATTTATTCTAAAAAGTTTCTCTTATGATTGTCCTTTTACGACAATTGCTTTTTTATGAGGTACTTTCAAAAATCAATTTTATAAATATATTTTCAACACTCTTCATGTAGAAAGTTTTTGGAACGAAAATGAAAGAAATGCAAGAAAATTTACTTTGATATATTTTGGTTACAAAGATAAGGAGCTCTTATATGTATCGATATATATACCTTCTGAAGAATTGTCTAAAAAAGCAAGAAAAATCTCAAATTTTATTTTTGTTTTTGGAAAAAGAAAAAAAAATTTAACCCATTTTGATTTTAAACACATGCTATTTTCAACAAATTGAATTCAATTATTTATTTCAATGTCTCTTTCTCTTTGCACTTAACTTTGATTGAACAGGCCAGGGAGATGTGTCCTGCTAAAATGTATTTATTTCTTGTCGAACTACTTAAGCTGGTCTCCAAATCAACTTTATGAAACAATATTAAAAATCATTTACACAGTATGATATTTACTACATTTCAAATAGTTACACAAATAAGGTTACATAATAGATTTAAAATTCTATACCAACCTTTTTCATAAATATTATTGACAATGAGTGAGTTTTCTTTAATGTCATATTATAAAGCAACACAAGGCCAGTGGTAATGGACCTTGTAATTTTAAGCCACAGTCAAGTAACCAGAGCATCACCTGATCTGGGCCCTCTCCCTCTCCACATTACTACACCACGCCAACAGAGGACTTAAATCCTTGACAGATTTAATGTGTCTCAGTTCCCTCTATATTGTGGGTCTTCAATGGCACTACATTGATTATGAGAACATATATAGTTGTATTATAATATTTTTTGCATCACATAATATTTTTTACTGATTATCTGCACTCAATAGTTCTGAGTTGCTATCAGTAGAATCACTGTTCACAGATATAATTAAGATTTAGTTTTCCTGCATTTCATCAACAAGTCCATCCATTTGCCTTGTGTCTGTCTTTTTTGGTTAGATGATAAATGCAATTCGTTGATCTTTGAGTTTAAACCTTCTCTATACCTTTTATAACAAATTCTTCACTTCATTAAGTTTTAAAGTCTTTTCTCATTTACTTGGTTCCAAATCATATCATTAGATTGAGCTTGCGATGGTAAAAGGGTAGTCATAAAACTTTACAGCCAATTTTTTTGTGCGAATTCTTCTATTCTATAACTACTATACAAATTTTTTGCTTGATTCTCAAAGTTGAGAAGAACCATTCACTATGTTTCTCCAGGCTTCACTTCCGATTGATTTTCTGCACTTCGATGGTATATACAGTGAGGTTGATGACATTCCATTTTCAGACTTATTTAAAATGTATAAGAAACAACATGAACAAAGATATCGGAGTAGTACGTATGAAAGCTAAGATCCAAAGCTAATGGTGTAGAATTGGCGCAGGAGCATAACTAGCTCACCAGCAATGACATCTCTAAAACTAGTTTCTAGCCAAACTTGAATTCCACCAAGCCACTGTTTTAACAGTATTATTAAGGAATAATTTATACACTTTTATAAAGGAATAAATACTTTTAAGATGTGAGTAACATTTAATTCATCCTTTAAATCAATTTTTTTATAATATTACTTTTTTTTACAAATTTCTATGCATTTGCTTTATTTTAAATTCCAAAACTGTTGAGAACTATTTTTCAAGTGGATTGATGCATTTTCTACCATCCCCAATGCTGCCAAGTTAAGGTTGAACAGAATATACAGCGGTCAAAATAAGTATTCGACATGTGAAGATTTCTGCATATCTTGAATTAATAAATAAAAACTACAAAAACAAAACAATTTTTATTGATTTTAAACCTAAAATAATTAAATCTTAAATGCAGCATCTTTTGTAATACATTAAAATGTAATAAATTAACAAAATATTCAACAAGCCATACAAATAAATGAAAATAATTCAGATAATATGAAACTAATATCCAATTGCTCTTCCACTCCAACGGATGATTTTTTGAAAACGCTGTGACATCGATTTAACCAAATTTTCTGTCACCTCTTGGTCGATCTTTGCCCATTTCTCTCTACAGATGTCCTCCATTTGACGTTTGTTTTAAAAATGGCTCTCTCTCTTAACCTTCTTTCCAATATGCTCCACAGGTCTCAATTGGTTGAGGTCTGGACTTTGGGCAATTGTTTTTATAACTTTTTGGGGCAGCTGTATAGCAGCCAAAGCCTTGTATTGTGAGAGGAGTGTTTTGGATCATTGTCTTGATAAAACTAGTAGTCCTCCTCAATTCCGAGTTTTCCAACACTGGCATTTAAATTTTCTTTTAAAATTTGTATGTAATACAGATGGTCCATTATGCCGTTAACTACAACTACATTTCTCACTCCTAAAGCAGCCATACACCCCTTAACCATTATACCTCCTCCTCTATGTTTTACTGTGGATACCATATTTCGTTCTTCCAACTCAGTATTGCATTTTCTGTAAACTAATCTTGATATTGCACCCAAAAAAAGATTAAATTTGCATTCATGTTTGCAAAAATTATATTGTGCCAGAATTCTACAGGCTTGTTTGCATATTTTGTAGGAAATTCCAGTCTTTACTCTCGGTTCTTTTTGGATATATACGGCTTCTTTCTAGCAGTTTTAGCCTTAAATCCATCATTATACAAGTAATTTCTAACAGTTTGGGGTTTAACATCTACGTCCAAACAATCCTTGATATTTTTTGCCAAATTTGATGCATTGGCTTTGCGGTCCGTTTTTAATTTGATGTGCAAGCCATTACTCCACCGCTTCAGAAATTTTTTGAGTCAACCAGATCTTGGCTTATTATCAACCGATTTTTGCACTTTATATTTCTTCATTATATAGTGCACACTTGTTCATGGCCTATTTACAATAGCTGAAATTCTGTTTTCTGATAATCTATTTTTAAAGTACATTATGATTAAATCCTTAATTTCCACTGATAACTCTACTTGTTTTCGGCCCATCTTGTTTATTGCTTAAATAAAACTTTCTGAATGCCCTCAGAAATAGTCCAAATTCTTTGAATTACAAAAATATGCAACTACACTTAACGGCATTTTTGCTTCTCTGAATAAAAATTTATCAAAGCTTCCTATGTCAAATACTTATTTTGCTTGCAAAACTGCTTTTGAAAATTATAATGGTGATTTTTTTTGCTTTGGTTTGATTTGTAAATACAAAATCTTCTACATTAGAAACTGAACTGTTATGTGCAACAAATAAAGAAAAATGGTTTCATTGGTGTTGCATGTTAAGGTGGTTAAAGTCAATATCCGCAGAAATCGTTGTATGTCGAATACTTATTTTGACCGCTGTAGATACATATTGAAAAATCACTATTCTAATTGTCTCTGTATATGCCCCCTCAAAAATTGTTAGCTATATTTTGGTACAGTATAGAATTAAGTTAATTCTATATGAATTATTTTCCTGAATTTAATTTGTATTTTCTCCCAGTATGCTGTGAAAGTTGATAAAGGTGAATTTACCTTAAAATTGCAAGTTCGTCATGAAGATTCTGCTCAACTGGAAAAGTTGTCTGATGTTCCAATATTAATATCCCTAAAATTGCAGTCAAATGTAACTGTAGATATTTATGATAAGCATTCTAATGCTTTGATTAATGGGAAAAAAATAAGTTCACAAGTTGTTTCACCTGGTGCTACAGTTCCAATTTTCTTTGCTCCAATTCTAAATGAAAAGTAAGTTTCATTTTATAAGTAAATTGCATTTTCTTTCATACTTGTATTACTAATCGGTAAAATTGTACAAATGTTAGAGTAATTATGTATGTTTTCTAATATTATATATCTATAACATTTCAGCTTAATGTTTTTACAAATATTTCAACCCTTGTAATAGAAAAGTTTATCAAAATATGCAAGTAAAAATTTCCATTTTTAATGGAATATAATTTCATTCCTAGCCTTTTATAACATGCAACATCTTCTCAGAATTTTTCTTAATTTGTTTCTTATTTTAACATCGGTCGTTTTTGCAAGTTTAAATTGTTGCACAGACTTTAATGAGCAAACTTAGTCATAATTATGAATACTGCACCATTTACCTGTAACTTACTACATATATGAATCTTATTTTATAGTGCTGGGAGTTAGATTTCATGTTCAATTTTAATAGTGATATTAATACCAAACATCATTTATTGGAAACAAATTTAAAGATGTAGTCATGTATTATTTTTGTCTCATTTCACACACACATATAAAATAGGCTTGAAAACATTTTTCTGAAAAAAAGAATCTCATTACTATTTTTACAATGCAAAACTGTATAAAGCACATATATCATATTGTTAAAATTTCAGCTAGTAGTATATAATTTATTTCATCTTTTTCCTAATATCTTCATTGGAAATTCATGTATGAATTTTTAAATTCAAAATTGGTGTTTTGTTTTAGAAAGTGTAGGAATGTTTAATGATTTTTTCATTTTTGTTTTTATTAAACTTTTCCCTCCATCTTATTTGTACATTTTTTTAAAATCAATATATGTCAACCATTTCTGCAGACTTTTTATTGTATTTGATATAAAAAGGGGGATATAAAACTGCTTTAAAAATTTTTTTCTAAACGTTTCTGTAATTAAGAAGTAAATTTTGTATGAATTATTAAAAGTTTCTCAAATAATATGTATGATGTGTATTTTTTTTTCTTGCTGAATATTAATTTTTTTTTAAATTTTTTTTTCTTTTACAGAAGCATGAATGAACTTTATAAATGCAGTTGGACCTCCATTTAATGAATTCACTAAATCCCGTAAAAAAGTTTGTTGTGTGGAAAATTCACTAAATAGATATTCATCTTTTAATAAACTTAAAAAACCACACATTAAACAAATTTTAAACTCATAAACACACTATGTATTATTTAAAAAAGCAATTATTCACTCATTTATTGTAAATTAATTTCTATTTATTCTGTATATCTTACCAATCAATAAGAAATTTGTAAAGAAAACAAAGAGAAAAAAAAACATTGTCCAGAAATACAGTGAAATATTTTCAGCTTTAAAAAATAATTTTAATATTAAAATTGGTGAATTTTTTAATATCATGAACTAATTTTAAACATGCAACCAGGAATTTTAAGCATACACTACCACATACATCATTCAATATAATTACTGATGAAATCTATTGATTTTGTTTGAAAAGTTACAGTAATTGTATTACTCTATGTGAGTTAGACACCTGGTAAAACCAGTTCAAAATCATTAGACACCATAAAATGAGCTAAAAAGAATAATTTGAAAAATATCCTGAAATATTTTTAAAATAAGGAGGAAAAATATCAAATCACAAGAGAAGTTCTTTAAATAGAAAGTACACTTGGATATTTGGTGGTTATTTTACGAATAAAATTGTAAAATGTTCTTGGTTCATTAGATGGAGGTCTGACTGTATTAGATTTGCTCAATACTTTGTTAGGTTTTTCTATAGACCCTGTTTTTTTTAAACATGTGATAAGTACTTATTAATAAATGTTATAGTTTCACATTTTGAAATTGTAATTTACTAATGCTATCAATCAATTACTATTTTTTTTATTAGATTGCCTAAAAGTGCCTTTGCTGGTAATTATCTTTCAGGGAATGTAACTTTCTTTAAAGATGATGCGTTTAAAAAGGCTGTAAGTGTTTTTCTGTATTTCCAACTAAATGCTGAATTTTTTTCCATTCCAATACCATTTTTATCAGAGAACTTTTTTAATTTTCTTTTTAAAATTATGAAACATTAGACTAGAATATTTCACAAAGCAGCAAATGTTCTCTCTTTTTCTGTACTGTAAATTTCTATTTACAATTCATTTAAAATAATAAAAACTTAAAATCTCTTATTTTTAATCCATTAAAATTAATGACTTCAACTATTGGAGAATTTCTAGTTGCAATGTTAAAAATAATAGATCTTAAAAATGTTTGAGTTCATTTTTTGTGTTCAATGACAATCTGTTTTCACTTGTGAATTAGAAGGGAAAATCATAACTTTCAGTAGTGTGAAAAAAATGCCTGTCAAAATTATTATCCAATTAAATCCTTGTATAAATGTAATTTATAGTTATTGAATGAAAAGAATATGTATGGTTAGACCTTGAAACATACTGTTTTTATTTTTCTAGGTGTATTCTAATTTAAGCAATCTTAAATTTTTTTTAAGGTGGACGAAAATGCCACTGTTCCTTATCTTTTGCTAGTATTAAGCATCTTCCATTGTTTTACTGTTTTCAAATTCTTATGTATTTACAAAAGTTAGATTAATGTTTCTGTATTGTTATGTCATGTGCTTTATAGTGTACCAAAAGGGGCATTTCTTTATGACTGAACTCCCCCCATGAGCTTGTGAGAATGATTATCAACTGGTGGCATAGGAATCATAGCTATAAACTTGTTGCCTACATTATTTTATCATATAGATTTGAATCCCTGGTGTCACTAAACACCTGCTGTGTGAAGGGACTGATGCATGAAGAATCTGTTGAAGCTCAAAGTTCTCATGTTGGTTTGGAAGTTAGTTGACTTGGTGCTATCTCAGGTGTCATCCTAGTCACTTGACCGATATTCAAAATTATAAAGTCAGTCTCAATAACCCCCTCATGTTGCTTTTGAATGTGACATTAATTAATAATCAAAACGGATGCTACTAAGGCTCATTGTGTTTATAAACTGTTACTCACTAAATTTATCTAAGCTCAAAGTTTGGAAATTGATGTTGTGAACATGTTTGTAGAGTGGGATGCCAGTGCTGGTATCCTCATCACTTAACCATAGTTCAACCTTATTAGGCACGGCTGCCAGTTGTGTGTCTGTTCCATTACTAAATGTTGAAAATACTTTAAGCCCCCCCCCCCTCCTTTTGTCATGCAGACAGCTGGTGCTTTTGAATGTTAAAAGAAATTCAATATTTTGATTTTTCGGATGGGTATTATGTTTTTCTTTCAGCTAAGAATTTAGATATATTGAAGGACACAGCATTTTTTAGGTAATTAATTAAAGTTTGTTTTTTTTTTTTGAAAATATGCAGTAGTTTTTGGTGTATGGTAAAAATGATTTATTTTTTAAAAATTTAGATTTAATCATTTTTATGTGCCTATGTAGTTGTAACTTTCATTAATGGCAAGAAATGTATTTCATAATTGTTTTCATTACTTAAGTTTAATAACTTAAATTAGAAATATTAAAGCTTCAAATGCTATGAATATGAAAATAATATAGTTGTAAATTACAAAAATATTCTTTCTAAATCAGTTTTCATTTGCAAGTCTGATTCCTTGCTTAAAAATTTATAAATGAAATATATATATAATATCTCTCTGAACTAGATTAGGGGGGAAATTATTAATGAAGTAACTGAGCTTTAAGTGTCATTTTTTGTGGTCCCATGATTATTAACAGGCTAAAAAGAAAAAAAAAATTGAAAAATTATGAAACTGTTTCTGTAAAGGACATAGTTAAGTTTTGGGCATGCATAAAATGATGGAAGGAAGATTATTTGTAACTTTTTCCTATGTTGTTGAAATAAGATATAAAATCATCTAAGAATTTTAAAAGTGTCTTCTAAGGCAGGGATGGCCAACTCAAATGATCTTGCGAGCCACTTGGGGAAAACATAATGGTCTTGATGGCCATATATAAAAATATATATCTTTATTTTAGATTTGAACTCATTATAAACACATTTATTGGGAGTGAAAATTTAAAACAGAATGAATTGTTATTTTCATTATTTTTCATGTGTACAAACAGATAATACAATATTAATGCAATGATCAAATAATATTTAATTTATTTAATCTGCCGTATACAGTTAAACCTGTTTTTGTGCAGTAGATAGGGACTGCATAAAAGAAATCGCAAAAAAAATTATTCAAAAATTTCATAAATACTTACATATAACAATTTTGTCGCCATACTACAAAAAAACTTTTTTTTTATGTGGCGGATAGGGACCGAACATAGAAAAAATTGCACTTAAAAAATTACTATTATTTACGAAATTTATGAGAAAGTACTTCCAAACAGAATAAATAATTAAATTCCCCATATAAATATTTTTAAAATGTTTAATTTTTCATTGTATACACGGGAAAATTTTCAAAATGCTCATAATTCACTGCTACTCATCATAATCAAAAGCGCGCATCTTCCTGTGATGAACTAGTTCAAAGTTGCTTTCGTCACTTAAATATAAATTCCAATTAATTTATTTTTTGGCACCGTAAAGTAAGTGATAAGTTTTTGTGAGGAAGCTCAGTTGCTTGTAAACGTCACGATAATCAAATACACTGCTGGCCACCGTAAATGCAACACCCTGAAGGAAGCATGCAAATAACATGAAATTTATAACATGCATTAGCGGAGGTGAGATATGCAAATGATTACAATTTCAGCGCAGGCACACATCATGTGTGCCTGTGGCGTAACCTCAAAGCTCTATTTAAGGCTTGGAGATTTCGACGATTTCAAGTTCGACAATTGTGTTTTTCTTGTGGTTTTTTCAAAAAATGATCAGTTATGTCTCGTAGAAAATAGTGATCAGCTTTTGATCAAGTATCCGAGTTCGACAGAGGAAGATAGTGGCCTACCGAGATTATAGATTATCTTTCAGGGAAATCATTAGTCGTGTTGAACGAAACCAAACAACTGTAATGTGGACCGTTGGATGCAGGAGGGTACGACGGACCGACGTGGTCGATCGCATCCACCTCAGTGCACCACTTCACGTGAGGATAGGCAAATTGTGGGCATGGCAGTGACGGATCGCTCAGTCACATCACGAACCATAGCACAGTTTGTTGAGTCTGTAACGCATCATTCAGTGTCTGTGCGTACCATTTGACGCCGTTTACAGCAGAATGGTCTGTCCGCAAGACGTCCATTGCTTGGTCTACCCTTGACGCAGAACCACAGACGTCTCCGCCGCCAATGGTGCCATGAAAGAAGGATGTGGGCGGCAGAATGGAATGATGTTCTCTTTACTGGCGAGTCACGCATCTGTCTGCAACACCACGATGGTCGGATTCGAGTCTGGAGACACTGTGGAGAGAGGATCCTGAACAGTTGCTTTATGCACTGCCACACTGGTCCTGCAACGGGTATTATGGTATGGGGGCGGTATTGGATATCACTCTCGCACTCCTCTAGTATGCATTGCTGGTACTTTAAACAGCCAGCGCTACATCTCCGATGTGTTGGAGCCAGTTGTCCTTCCTTACCTTCAGGGCTTGGCCACAGCCTTATTTCAACAGGATAATGCTCAACCACACGTGGCACGCATTGTCCAAGGGTTCTTCGTCAATCACCAGATTGAATTGCTTCCCTGGCCGGCTCACTCTCCGTATCTTTCGCCGATAGAAAACATGTGGTCCATGGTTGCTCAACGATTGGCCCAGATTACACCCCCAGCTGCCACACCAGATCAACTTTGGCAACGTGTGGAAGCAGCTTGGTCTGCTGTACCCCAAGAACACATCCAAAGCCTCTTTGAATCAATGCCGAGGCGTGTGACAGCGGTGATCTCCAACAATAGTGGCTACTCTGGCTACTAATTCTGGCAGGAACCACACTTCACAGAAGTCTATAAATGTAATCATTTGATACTTGGTCAACATGTTATCTACAAAATAAATTTTGTTGTGCTGTGTCTTGTCTTTCTTGGTGTTGCATTTACGGTGCATTACGGGTTTTTTTTGTAATTATAAACTTCTTTTGGGATAGGAGCTCCTTTGGGAATGCTGTTTCGATTTGTCCGAATGCTGGATCCCAGCATATATTGTATCCACTATCAAAAAATCCAGTTCTCTTCATAATCTGTCAAATTATTGATAATGTCACTGTCATTGAAAGTTTTGTCTTCAAGCAAGTGCATTGAGAGTATGCAATGGAACGTACATTGTCGAGACTGTTTATAACCAATGAACAGAGCATCTTGAAGTGTATGTATATTGATAAAAAACATTACAGGGGCACCGAAACCATTGAAATTCATATACTGCATAAAAAAGGGATCCCACAAAAAAAGACTGTACAAAAATAAATTTGCACAAAAATAAAATCTCATAAAAAAAATTTTTTTAAATCTACACAGAGCCATGTTCTACTGTATTTGTTTTCTGAACTCTTTCACTTAATGTACTTTCGTGTATTTACACATCATAATTGATGTCGCAGGTTTTTCTCCCCTGAGTTTGAGGCAATTAATGTTTGATAGATTTCATTAAAAAAATTATTTTCAGGTGTAAGAGTTGATTCAAAAGTGCTCACAATTTTTTTGTGCCGGATCTCTCATGTTGGAAAATTTTTCTTTAGTGACATAAGTGATTTAAAAATCTATTTTTGATTTTGATGTTTTAAAACTGTGTTTTAATTCATTATTGCATTTTAAGTCAGTCAATTCCATTTAATTTCTCTGGGGCCAATTGGACATCAATATGAAAGGGAGATGAATATATTTCAAACAATTTTTTGTATGTATTTAAATTAGTGAAATGACTCTCAAAAGTAGCTGAAAGTTTGCTTATTTTTTTTTGTTTGTGTATTTAGTGTAACTGATACATTTCAAACTTTTTAATTCTTTCATCAATGGAAAGTGTTGAACCTTATTATTTTTCAATTGAGATTCAAAGAACAATTTCTTCTGAAGTGTTTTGATGTGATTAAATGCATCGATTAATATATTATCTTTTCCTTGAAAATGATGTATTAATTTGTTAATGATACTAAAAAGTATAAATCCAATAACCATTTGTCATTTCTTAATTCTGATACTGGCATTTACTCGTCATTCATAAACAAATCAATTTCTTGACATAACTCATAAAAACGCTGTAAACATCTTCCACAACTCAACCATCTGACCCAACTAAAATTTACAATGGCGCCATATTCACAATCCAATTCTCTTAAGAATTCCTTAAATTGTCTATGTGAAAGTGTCGATGTAATTCACTGTTTTTATGACTGCTTGCATAATATGATTCATCAATAATACTTTTCTACATAGATTTTGTTGATGAATCAAACAGTTAAATTATCTCTTTTGCAGCAGTTATTAGTTTTGTTGTGTGTGTGTGTATTTTAGCGATCAGTAATTTTACTGTTCCATTTACTTTACCGATCATAGCACGTGCCCCACAAATGGATATTCCAGAAAGAATTTCAAAATATCTTCCCTTGTTGTCATACTTTTTAAATTTATCGTATTTAGCATTTCTTCAGTTACTTGAAATGATTCATTTTCTCCACAAACAAAGGCTTGAGCTGTGTCTGAAATGTTTGTACTTACATCAAATTCTGTGGAAAAATATTTGAAATCGTTAATTTTATTGCATAGTTTTACGATAATCTCATTTAAAATGTCATTTTATTTAACAACACACTGTTTGCCAAGATAGACTTAAGGTTAAAAATAGTTTACTTTTAGCAGGTGAAATATCCTTTACAACAGCTGCCAAACATTCTTTCACAAATTCCCCATCCTAAAAATGGCTTTTTTTTTTTCAATTAAAAATGAAACCGTATCGCTTGCCTTAATAATCATGAATGTTTGCTGTAATGCTTAACCAAACATTTTTTTCTTGAATCTTTTATTTGAAATTTAAATTCCCTGAACTTTAATTGTTTCACTTCTGTATAGAATTTCAAATAATCATTATGTTTTGCTATGTAATGCCTTTTAACATTGTATTCCTTAAATACAGCAAATGATCTCTGGACTAATAAAGCACATTAGTTTTGTGTTTTGAATGACAAAAAAGTACTTTTCTTCCCATTCCTCGCTATATCTTCTGTTTTCATCTACAATTCTGTTCTTTCCACTCATACTAAAAATAAGATGAAAATAAAAATATTTATTTACTTATGCTTATTTATATACTTATTTTTTAAATCAACTTCATTTTTATTTTAATGAAATTTATATTGCCTGGCTTTTTTTTTTTGAAAATAAAATAACTATCCTCAGTCACAAAATGAAACTGGAAAACAAATTTTCAATTGACACTTAAAGAGTGTTTTGTTGTTGACAATTAACCATAATTGAAGACTCAGCGAGTGGTTGGTGCTTGACCCTACTGTTAATATCTAAGTATGCCTCGCTCTAGTGATAAGCAGCATGATAAAGTTACATCAATCAAGCATGATGCTGCAGGAGGTTATTGAAATGCAATACTGTCCAATTCTAAGTGTATAAAAACAGAAGCAGCATGATAAAATAGAAACAGTTACAGGAATGTATTAGTTACAAAACACTGAACTATAGAAACATGACTATTGTACAAAATAATTATATTTTGTAAAGTTGTAATGAATCTTGTGAGCATGGGTTGGCCACCCCTGTTCTAAGGTATAAGATAATTGTAAATATGAATCTGTTACTTTTTTTTTAACCAAGATTTTTGGTTTATTTTATAACATAATAAAAGCTTCAACATCAAATTTATGTTGTGTATGCTTATTTGTATTAAATCAGCTTATTATCACTATCATTTTAATATTCAGTTAACGATAATTAATATTTTTTAATCTATATTTCTAATTATTTCTGATTTCTATTACTAACCTCTCCTAAATAAACTTTTAGAATTCTAGAGAGTGGTTTTATGATAAAAGAAGAGGAAAAAAATTGATTAATTTTTAACTTAAAGTTGCTGAGTTTAACTTAGAGTAAGTTGAATTTAATTCAAAACGAGGATAGGAAGTAGAAACTCTACCCCTGAAGTTACAAAATTATGCAGTTATTATTGTCACATGTTGAAAATTTTAATTTTTATTATTTTCCAACAAGTATGTATTTACAAAGTAATACTATGCAAAATATTTTTTTTTAATGAAAGTGTCAAAGGAAATTTTCCAAATTGAGAATTCCATTTTTCTAAGAAACTTTTTTTATATAAAAGCAGAGTATTAGTATTATTGATATTTTATATTTAGGCAACTTGATGTTAATGACGTGCAATTTGCCAGAATCATAGCATTGCATTGTTCCCTGCCTAAAAATCATCAATACATTTTTGGTGATTAATTATTGTATGAAAGCAACGGAAATATGAAGTCTTCTCTTGAATATCTATTTAATGAAGTCATCTCTCTAGAGCAATGTGTAGTACCAGAAGAATTTTTTTAACGAATAAGAATTCTTCTAAAATATCAGACATAATATTCTCCCATCCAAAATCAATTGTATTTCTTCTACCATTTTTAATTAGTGTTTAATTACTGTTATACAACTTGCATCTATGAATTTCCAGAACTGTATGTGTAGCAAACAAATGAGAAGGTATAGGAACTTCTCTGTACCTACCCATCTGGAGTGCAGCCATTGATTGGAAAAGCAATTTGAGTTTTGACATGTCGAATATTTGTGCTTTGTATCGGCTGTTTTTATGGATATAGCAACTAAAGATTAAATTTAAAGTTTTGTTTCAAATGAGGGAAAGAAAGGCTGAAAAACTTGGCAAATTCTGAAAACAACTTATGTGGATGCTGCCATGCCCCTTTTTCCATACTTTCAAATGGTATGCTTGATTTCATGGCAGCAAATAACACACTGAAGATGACAGATATTCCAAAAAGAAAAGACCGCGATTAGAACACTAAAGTCACCGAGAATGTCTGGTGACTACAGACCATTTAGATAACCCTTGGGACACTTGAGGGTGAGTTAAATATCTGTAAGGATACAGTTCTCTGTGATTTTAAGGAAAAGAAAGATTTGCTTAAGATTTTTGTACCACATTCTTTTATGGCGAAATAGAGAAACGATATATTCTGTATCGATATATTCTCGTTTCTCTATTAAGAATCACTACTCTAGTGATTCTTAAACTTTCAATCACACACACCGTGGCCCCTCCTTTATGTATCAACCTGACATCACAGCCCATGAGATTTTGAACATGCCTCCCAACACATGATTGAGTCATTTAAAGGTTTCTCAATAATATCAAGATTGCCTGTGCTAATTATATAGACTTTGTTAATACTTTTTTCTTTTTAAGAAAACCGTAAACATCCAATTAAAAATATCACATAGTAGAAATGGCTATGTAGTTGCAAACAATAAAAAAAAAACTGAATTAATGTACTTGATTGAAATACATGTTCTAGTAGAGTGTTTTCATTGAGAGCAATTAAGGCTGTCTTCGGTAAAAGTACAAGAGCCTGAACTAAACGCGAAGCACATTTTCAGGCAGAAAAATGATCCAATTTCCATGGAAATTTGCAATATTATAACTCATACCTCTGTTAACAATATAGTGTTTTTAAAAATTTCAAAATATTCTGTGAATACTCTCTTTTTTGTTTTAATATGTGAAGGCAAAGCCCATTTAACATAATGGTATAGGATAAAAAATGCTGCTCTCTAAAGGATAGTGAAGCCAGAATATCATATTAATTTTTCATTCCTTTTATATATCAAAAAATGTTCCAAATTCGGGTCCTATTCTTTAACATTAACCAAAAATAGCCTTAAGTGATCTAGTCTAAGATGGCATTCTTTCAGATTTTCACAAGGCCTTTCAGAACCCGTAAATGAGGGAAATCTTAATATTAAATGAGACACCCCCTTTACGTACTCTCTGTAAAGGCGTTGGGGACCCCGGGGTCCATAGACCATTGTTTTAGAACTGCTGGAATAGCTGCATGTGAAGAATTGATCCATTTGATGGAGATCTATTGTTTATAGACTTGATCAAAGTACATGACAAAATAATAAATATTATCTGAAAATAAAAGGCAGTGCAGAATAGCAATCAATAACTGCTAATCTCTTTCTGTATTGCACATGGATAGTTTCACTACAGTTTTATACCACTTAATCAAACTGTCAACAAATACTACAAAGCTATTTTCAATTGGTCGGTGGAAGGAGTCCATTCGACAACTGCAATTTTCCAAAAAAACGGATTTTTTTACTTCATGATACAAGAGCATGCTTTGGTTTTATTGGAAGGCAGTTCTTGACTAAATGTGTTCATAGAGATGAGCCAAACTCCCTAACTTTTTGACATTTTCTTTTCCCCTAATCTAAACAACCCATGTTGGAAGTACAGCAATTTCTGGTTATACTTCACATATAGAAAAATGTAACAGCTTAGTTACATGTTTCAATGACTTTTACAGCCATGCACAAAAGTATATAGATTTTAGGGATAATTTAACCCAGGGCTGTAGAGTCTGTCGGAAAAAATGACTGACTGACTCCCTTATATTTATTTAAACATACACACATTTCTTGCAGCTTATCCTTTTTTAAAAAATGTAAAGTAATAAATGGTACAGAAAAAAAATAATGACAGCAGATTATTTATGTTAATTAGCATTTATTATGAAATGGAAAAATTATTATTAATAATTTCTAAGAAACAGTATAGCTTTTGAAAATCTTCTTCCATATAGGACAGATCCAATTTGTTAAACTTCAGAGCTGAGAGTAGTCTTTCCACACTAACTTGAATAAGTGGAAGAGCTGTTAATGTTAGGCGAGGTTGGCAGCCTACATTTTTTAAACAATTCAGTTTCCGTGATAATGCTTTCAGAATTAGAGAACAGAGGTCAATAATTTTGATTTACAATTTAATTATGTATTAATTTTGTCTCCTTTAAATATATTTCTTAACATAAAAATAAACAGCATAATATAAAACTATTTCTTCAACAAAAATTTAAAAAATTAAAATTATACATATATTATGTATTTTTAAACATATTTATTAAAATAAGAAATAGACAACATAAATATAAGTATTTCCCTCCCTTACAGTTAAATAAATGGAAATTTTAATACGTACTTAGGGCTTGCATCACTCTACTTTTATATTACAAAATCAGGGACATAATATGTGACTTTCAATTTGACATGATTCTGTAGAGTACATGCAATTTTCTCTCTTCAAGCTATTAAATCTCTCCAGGAATGACATTCAATTATTTACAAAATGGCTGTAAATTTATTTTTAGAGTTATCTTTCAGACTTTTTCATAATTCCATAAATGTCCATAATTCTAAAGATGCTTATCAAATAAGGTCCATTACAAATTTATCAGCTTCCATCCACTTAAAAATTGACAAATTTTTAGAGTGGTACAGAGTGCCAGTGAGAATTGTACCATTTGGCACGTGTGCCATAGGTTGCCAGCCCCTGCTGTAAGAGCTACTTTTTTAACTTTTCAGGATTGGTTTGTGTAAGTTCTAAAAGTTGTGGATAGTTGATTTCTGGAAATAATAGCTATCACTATGAGCTGTATCTTCTGCCAGTGCCTTCATAACCATCACTCCATCCTTATTAATAAATCTAGCATTAATTGCAAATAGTTTACTTTGTTTCTGGTAGATGCATCTATCTTTAAGTAAATGAACTTTCCTCTCGGATCATCTTTCAAATTTTGTTTCTTGCTCAATTTGTCATTTATAATGTTTCACACACTTTTCCTGTTCAGTGAAATCCCAAGTTTTGCTGCTATTTCGCCATCAACCCATTATATGCCAAAACTCTATTCTTCAATTTTTTCAAAAACAAATCACATTAATGTGATAACATAAATGAAATATGAAAGGAAAAACTGTTTCTATGTGCATTGGCTTAGAAACTACAGACTGTTCCTTTTTTTGGACATTGACCAAATACGTTATCAAAATCCACAATGTTATTGATTATGCAAGAAACTAATAAACACCATGGGAGACAAAATTAATTTAGTTTGGGATCTTTTTGTGTTTCTATGGTGTGTAGAATGAAACAAAACACATGCCATGGACACCAATATTACACCTATTGCACACTTTCGTCGTTTTTTTCTTGCAGTATGCATGTCTTCTGTGTTTTAGTTGGCATGATAAAGTGATTTCCTAGATCAAGTCGTACATATGTGCGAATCCCTCTTCCCATCAGTTTGTTTCCTTGATGTCCTCGACATTGATCCTGTTTTCTTTGAGAGGTATAAAAGCACTATTCTCCATTAAACATCCAAAAGTGAGAACTTTTCATCTGGATTAGCTATTTGGTATGCACACCATGTGTTTGCCACACAAATATAGATAATCTGGGTGACCAGTGGCCTTTACCAATTATTTGACTTTATTCCACCATTTCTTTGACTTATCCATTCTGATATTGACATAGGAATTATATTGTAATATGCCATTGTCTCATTATTGGGACGCATAAAATAGTCTGATCTTGCACTTACCTCAGGAATTCTAGAATCAACTGAATGTTACATGGACTAACAAACACATCCACATAAAAATATTTCTCTCAATTGTTGTATAACTCCTACCAGCAAGCTTACAATTTTGCCAAGAGCAAAACTAAAAAAATGCACTAGTTCCTTTCCAACAGTAAGCTAATTATTGAAAAAGTTTTTTTATTGATTTTGTACCTTTTATAATAGTCAGTACAACATTTAGGTACAACATTCAAAATTAAAAGTTCCACTATTTATTTAGGTAGAAATAAAGAAAAACAAGCATCCCAAAAAAGGGACAATAGTAAATAACAGGTTAAGTCCTAGAAATGCTATTTGCAAAAATGCATTTAAGGATGCACTATTTTTTAATAAGATTTTTCAAAGCTCTCAGTAATTATAGTCAGTGTGGCACAAGAATTTTTAAGGGGTGGGGGGCAGGGTCGGAAGTCCACCATTCTCATATTATATCTCAATACGCCACCAAACATATTCTTTTGATTTTACTGCTTGTTGAGAACAAAGCTAAATTATTGAATAAATAATTAGCAAAATAAATTATTAATAAAATTTAATTTTATGTAATGTATACATAGGATTATAATCGAGAAATAGGGGGTCTGAACCCATGGAACCCTCCACCCCACCCCCCTTGTGTGCGCCATTAGCTATAGTTAACTTTTATGTAGTGAAAAAACTAATGAGGTGAGCTTGTCCACCAGTACAAGGACCTAATTTCTTGTTTTAGGTTGCACATGCTTTTTACTTTTCCTCCATTTTATCAAAATTTTGTTGATGTAAGCATGCTATTTCTCAATAAATTTGAGATTCTTGTTGGAGCATTCTTGCCAGAACCCCTGAAATTGATTACCTTGTCTACATACTTTTTTCTCACTATTAAATACCTCATTTAAAAGTCTCATATTGAACACACAAAATACTTTTCATCTGTCATTATGATGTATTCATATATATAAACTTGATCTCCTGGGTTTCTTCATCATGCTTCAGATTTTAAAAAGAGAGATCCAAAGCTTACTTTTGAGTTTCAAATTAGTGACTCAACATGTATTTTGCAACCATGGACTCTTTTTTTATTGTGAATTATGTTGCAATAATGCTATCTTATCAGCTAAAGAAGCAACTGAATCAGTTTAATGAATGAAAAATATCACATCCATCCTTGTCCCTTATATTTATTAATACATATAGTCTATAAATAAAAATAACTCAGTTTGTCATTGAATTTTTTTTTTCAATTAACTTTGATTTTATTTCAAATTCAAACTGTCGCACAGAAACTGGAGTTGATGTATGGAGTAGCGACTCCAGCCTCGACTCTTTTTACTCCAAAATCTGCCTAACTTCAACTCCACCTCCCTGTTTTTTTTTTAAACATCAGTTTGATTTTTATTACTTACAGTCCTGGAATTTAATAGACACGCCTTGTAAAGAAAGCTTTCTAGTAAACCTTGTAAATTCCAAAAAGCTACAATAAAAATATTTTAACAATAATCATAATGTTTTTACTGTTAAATGCATTATAAATATACATGTATTCATATATTTGCTTACATTATTATGTAATGATAGTTTTGTATGCTGAATTCAATTTTCAGGATGTTTACCCCATCAAGTATATCATACCAGAGTTTCCAAAGAAAGGGAATTCAAAATCAGCTGCTGAGAAAGAAAAAACTTTAGAAGAAGAATTTTGTGAGGAGGTCAGACAGATGAGAGTTACCTGGGTTGCCAAGTATGCATCAATTTTTATTATATTTCACATTACAGGGTGTGTGCAATGTGTTTGAGAACACAATTTTAGTAAGCCATAGCTTAGCCAAACTTTTAGTTGTGAGTATCAGGTATACATTATATGTGACTGGGAGAGGGCAATTAATTTCTGAAAAGACCCTGATAAACTATGTGAACTAGAGAAATAAGAGGTGGTTTCTGTATGACATCAGCTGAAATTCCTGCTGTTTGAACACCATGTCCCCATTATCTTTGATGGTCTTGGGGTGAGTAGCAATGAGAACCACATTATGCTATGTAACTTCTTACCACAGGGCTTAAAGTGAATGCCACTGCCTACTTCAAGAAATGAAAAATGGTTGTGTCAATCCCAAGATCAAGGAAATGCCCAGAGAAATGTTTCAGCAAAACTATTCCTTCTCACGCAACCTGTGCAACCCTGGAGTGGCTGACTGAGTATTTCATGATCATGTCGCCTGACTCCTTTGGTCTCCAAATTGAACCTTTGAATTATTACATATAAGGTATCATTGAGAGGAAGATCAACCAGCAGCTTCACAATACCAAGGAGCAGTCGTTGAAGGGTACCATTGTTAGTGTGGGCATTATGGGCAACATTTATAAGGATTACCTAATCTAGGTTCTCTATCATTTTTGAACTTGCATTGAAGGCTGAAAGCTATTTTATTGAATAAAAGATTTTACTCTACTTATCTATAAACATATGTATCAAATTCTGTTATACAACTGTATGTTCTGTTAAAAATATTAGCTTTGCATGCACTATTCTGTTCTCAAATATCTCAAACACTTTGTATATGTAAAATTGTTACCATTTATGTGATAATTCTCTTCCTTTTGTGGCATTACCTATGAAGAAAGTTTTGATTGAATGAATTGGAGTGTAGGAAGGGAATAAAAACATGGAATTAACAAAAATGTAAAAAAAAAATTGTGTAAACTTGAAAATTATTAAACATTAGTGTAATTATCACATTAAAATCCTCATAATAAAGATAGTTTTAGCTCTAAAGCCACTGAGGCGACCAGTAAATTGTACCTAACTACTTTTTAACTGCCTGGTTTTAACAATAAGGAACTTGAATTTGTAAAATATATTGTATCAATGATACATTTCTTTTATAATTTGTCTTGGATTTAAGTAAAACTCGTACAAAAAACAAGCAATTTTTTCGTCAATTGTTCAATGTGTTTTAGTAATTTATATGTAAGAATTCAAGAAAGATTTAAAATGTAATCAAATTATTAAGAACTGAATGACAGTTGTGAGTTATCTCATAAACTGTTTCTTCTTAATTTGGTTTTCTAGGCATATTTTTGTGTCAAAAAACTTCAAAAGATTCCATTTTAAGTTTTTGCATGCTACAATGGACTATTTGCTGAGGTTGCCCATATAGTAACCTTTAAATTGAAGTATAATTCTTAATGGAGCATGGAAATAAATCATATCCTTCAATTTGAATGATATTGTATATTTTATTCAAATTTGCATTTTCTCTTCAAAATTTCATAATTAAAGTTCGTTTTTGAAAAGGCTTTAAAAGTAAGAATCAATGGTCAGAAAAACCTGATAGCATTGGGAATTTTTCTGACGAAAGAAAAAAGTTTTTAAAAAATCGGCCGATAGATGGCATTGCCCTTATCATAAAATGCGCATTATAAACCATGACATGTGCACCACACATTGAAACTAAGATAAAAGGTGGGTAACTAAAGCTCTTATTATTCTCTGTGTCCAAAAAAGTTGTCATGACATTGTTATTTATTGAAGGATCAGGTTCTGTTTTTGAAACACTTTTACAAGAATGATGTCTTTTATTGGACATTATATGGTATTAGAGTAGCAGTTTTGGTTCTATATGTGTAAATGGTCTAATGAAGATGATAGCTAAGTTTGAAGAGATTAGCTTGTTTGAGGTGAGGAAAAGAGGAAGGAAAATAGTTACTTTAGTATTAGGGGAACATATGGTTACAGTGTTACAGGAGATGTCAAGTAGCCTTTTGAGAACATATTTTGCTTGGAGAATTGACCAAAATTTAAACGTGCCTGTCAATTTAATGAAAAATTCTGCAATCACTACCCTTTCAAAATAAATGTTTTAGAGTTCCCATGAGAGCCAACCAAAACAAGAACATTTTACCCTGCAATTTCTTGCTTGGATGGAAACGGAAAATGCATGCCCATGGAACATTTTGAAGACAAACAAAACCAATTTTCATCTTCAAGTTTCTGTGAATATACAATGTTGCAGAGATTGGATACAGAGATAATCCATTCCACGGATACACAAATGCAACTATTGCCTCTATTCTCCAAAAGTTTCTGTGTGATGTGGGTTTATGGCTGCATTTTATCCATTGACCCTTTCTTTTTCAAAGTGATAGTTACTTCAGGTCCTGAAACCTGCACTGTTTCTGGGAAATGTTATGAATCTCCTTTGTCCAACCGGCTCATTCTGGTATTGCAATACCAGTGAAAGCAACTGGTGAATCTCCATTCTGAGAATGACTAAATTATTAGTTGTGCCATTTTCCAATAGCCAGGTTGCCACAATCCACTGACCTGAATTTTACTGACTTGATTGCTGTCATATAAGGCTCCCTTCACACTAAATGACTCCCAGTCAGTCACAATCAACTTAAACCACAACAAATCTAACTGACCATGATTCGGCTTCGCGATTTCTCACTCAAGTAAACCTATAACCAGTTCCTGCCTTCACACAAATCGAAACCGTTTCTATCTGTCATGAGTCTTGTTCCCGTTGGACTCGGCAGATTAGATTTACTTCTCAAAAAAAAAGTTATTTCAAACAAATAGTGTGTTGATTATTTTTTTATTATTGTTAATGGTTATATCATATAAAATTTCTATTCAAGAAACTGATTTCAGATGTGTTAAAGAGATAATAGCTTTATATTTAGTGTTAACATGATTTTGTTTTTATGCCCATAAAAGGTGCTTGTGTTTTTAATATTCATTAGCATTCTTTTTCGTTACGTAAACTAACTCTACCTCTTATCACTGAGTATGCATATTGCACTTTATCTCTGCTAATGTTGCATAAATAATCTTGAGTTTGCATGTATTATTGTATTCAATTTTAGAAATTTGTAAATGAAGGATATTTGAAACAGCTTCAGAGATCAATTTGAAAAAAAATGGGGGGGGGGGAATTAAATATTTATATAAATGTTAAAATAAGATAAAAAAAAAACACCAATACTGTCGATAATTTTAATTTTTTTAAAAGGATTCCATTTTATTACTACATAGATTCCAAATTTTGTTGTGTGTTAGGTAAGACACAAACAAAAAAGTAATAGGCAAATATGGAAGGAGCAAAACTTTTTTATTGATTAGTATATTAAAAACCGAGTAAAACCATTTTTATGTTTATTAAAAAAAATGCCTTCTTAAAACATTAAATGTCTTATTTTTAAAAGTAATTGCATTTTAATATAATTACAATACATATGTATAATTTGTTACTTCTTTTTGATTATAATTACACTTGATACTAATAGGGAAAATATTTTTAAAAAAAAGAAAAACATTCTTATATTTTCTGTTTCATGTATTTGAATCTGAAAATAAATGAATAAGAATACAGTTGTGGAATTAATAGCTTGATACCTTAATCATCTTAAAACATTAAAAATAGCATCTGTGTTCAACAGCAACTAATGGAAGAAAGGTTGATTCAATATTGACTTGCTTGTTGGTGGAAAGGGGCATGGTCAGTCAGATTCGCTGTGATTTGGATTCATTGCGACTGACCGGGATTTGTTTGGTGTGAAGGGAGCCTAAAAGATGTGCATACTATTACAAGCTTAGCTGAGAAAAGGAAATTTTTATCATGAATATAATTCTTGGAACTTTTATTCAAAATGTTGGCATATTTTTGTAATATTTCTTAATTATAAGAATTTACTTTTATTGAGCAAGTTATAAAAAAAATTATTTATCACAGCAACCTTTGTAAAAGGCGAGTTTTTAAAAACATCTTGCAGTTTCTTATTTTTGTAGAGTTTTGCAATTTATTTGTATTACATTAATATTTCTGATGATGTTTAACTTGTAAAATTATGTTAAACAATACTTCTCAAAGGAATGTCTATTTTGAATGTTCTCTTGATATAAGTTAATTAACTTAAAAGTCATCTCTATCAATTAAATTTTTCACACATTAAAAAGTCAGATATATATTTTAATGAGAAAAAAAATTTCAGGTTAATTGGAAAAGCCTCAAAAGAGCTTTTTGAAGAAATTCTTGCTAAGGAAACAGAAAATCTATGTCCTATTTTAATAGCCCGCTTGCAGTCACTAGATAAAGAATATGTAAGTAAAAATATTGCATTTGGCAAACATTTATTTGTATCAGTTTTGACAAAAGCATAATATTCCTTTTAACAACTCTGTAGGAAAAAATTTCACAAAACGAGGATAAGAAACCTTTTTTGCTTGAAATGATTAAACTGGCAGATCAAGTTCTGGCTACATCCAACCCTAATGAGATCTTAGCTGCTTTGGGATGTAAAACTGACAAAAAGGAACAATCCAATCACAAAAAGTGAGTGATATTTGGTGATTTTTTCTACTGTTCAAATTCCAATAATCATGTAATGCTTTTATTTCAAAAGCATTCTCTATAACTCTTCACTAAACTATTTGTAGTCATATTTTTATCTATTTAAACTGAGGGGTTTTTTTTCTGTTTGCATTAATAGTATATGCAGCTTAAAAATTTAATACCCCCCCCCCTTTACCACTGAATTCATTTTGAATTATTTGAAATATTCCAGATCTTATCAGAAGATTTTGATTTTATAAAGATATTTTTCACCGTTCTTTGAGTATGTCAGGGGGAAAAAATTATTTTTTTCACATTAATAATTGTTTAATATATTTTTCTAATTGGTATTTATCTATTAATATTTATTCTTAATTTAATACTTTTATACCAGGGGTGTCAAACTCGTATGATATCATGGGCCACATGGTCTATTTTATTATAAATTGGGGGGCTGCATGTTACGATCTTAAAAAAAAATCAATAAAATAAGATTTTCACAAATGTATTATATGCATTTATTAATATAAAGCTTATTGTATTGTATATTATACACATGTAATCGTTTTAATTTCATTTTATTTTTTAAAATTAATCTATACATATTTTATATTTTTAATAATAAAACAAAACAAAACATTTTTAAGAATTTCAATTTAACATTACTTTTTAGAAGATATTTGACATCAACTTTTTTCACAAAGCAAGTCATCAATTAAAAATACTGAGCTGATGTAATTTTTAATATTGACGATAAATGTTGATTGGCGTTAATCTTATCTTTCTGAATTTTCACTATTTTTCATTAAAGAACGTAATTGCCCTCCTAAGTAAGTGCTTCAGAACATAGGCATTATTTGCATAACAAACGAAAAATTTTAGGAAAAAGATCTACTGATACGAGTATGTATAAAAATCTAGAATTCCAACTTCCATTGATTTTTGCTTCAACAAAGATTTACATTGGGTTAATTTATTTGTAAGTTTTCATTAATAATTTCAATATCAATAGATAGAGATAAAGTAAGTATGCAAAATAATAACTCACAGCTTTTAAACTTAGAATTAATAATTCCATTTCAAACAATTTAATTTTATGAGCGTATTAGGTAAATTTTAATCCGTGGGTTTTAATCAACAGATACTGACAGCTTTCAAAGTGAGACAAATTTTCTTTTTCTATTTATTTTCGCCAACGTAATAACATTTAATATAATTGTAGCAACCTGATTTTTGTCTTAAAGTTTAAAATTAAGTTGATTAAGATGGCTTGTAATATCATCTTAGAAAGCCAGGTCCTTTATCCATTGTCCATATTTTAATTCAGCACATTCATAATATTTTCATATCCAAGAAAATTATAATTTCGTCCAGCAATATGAAGATTCATTTTAACACTTTATTTGAATTTCCATATGATACGGTAAATTGTGTTGAATTCATTCTCTATATCTTCGATAAATGAAGCTAATTTACGATGATTAAGTCTATGTTCTCAAATATAATTTACAATCTTGGTGACTATTTTTGAAACATGTCATTCGTTTAAAACTTTGGAGCACAGTACCTACTGGTGTATTATACAATGAAAATGTTCAAAATTATTATTGCCATGCTGTTTGCATGCTGCTTTTAATCTAGCAACAACTCCCTTAGTAATATCAGTCATGGTAGCTGCACCATCATGCAAGGCAAACCAACTTTTCCAATGGTATCTTGTATTTCTTCAAAACATCTGTAATTAAGGTAAATCAGGGGAAGTTGCCACATTTAAGTAATTTTTGAATTGTACATTGAAAATTAAAATAACCAGATCATGGAAAAAATACACTTTATTTTTCAATATTTAATTGGTTATGTGTACAAGTTAATTCTCTTTTTGGTGAGAAAATAAATGAGAAATTTAAGGTTAAAGGAATTAATTTAATTGTGGCATGCCCCATATATATGGGGAAGATGCCATCAGTAACAGAGTATGATGCAACACCACCACAGTAAATAAAAAAAATGAGACAAACATTACCAAATTAAATGTGAAGTAACAATAACTATAGTAAAATAAAAAAAATTAAATTCTTTCATAATTAGTTTGCTAAAAATAATAACAGTACAGATTCGAATGATAGCCTACATAACATTTCACTCATTGCAGATGATTATCGTTGCAATCTTCTTGCAGCCATTTGTTGCATTCGATGCACTGAATCCAGTTACACTTGGGACCTTTTTTAGCATAAAAGTACCCTTAACACTTAGCACAAAAGTCGTCATTATTATCCTCATCAAATCTATCACCACTGGTATCTAGAAGAATTTTTTCTCTTGAGAATGTGTGTGACAAGCTGATATGTCTCTTTTTCTTTTGTTTTTTAGAAGCTTTCTTTTTATTAATATTATCATGTTATTAATAATAATTATATTAATATCTTATTTAAAATAACAAGTACATTTATAAACTTTAAATATGAGGAATGAAATATTTTAAAAGTTGTGCTCATATGGTGTACCAGTATGGTGGCTATGACCCTCGGCTTGTAACCGAGTGGGTTCGGGTTCGAATCCCGAGTAAGACATGGTTGTATCTTCTTCGTTAAAGAAGTCTGTCTTTCACCTGAAATGGATTCCCATCTCGAAAGGAAAGCAGCGCACCCCTTCTTGTTATATGTTGGGATCATCATCTGTAATAAATTTGTATATTCTTCTGTTTGTATTGTATGCTTTCTGTTCTTCTCTTGTATTTCATATGTTCCCAGGATAATAAACACACAGCAACAACAACAACCACTTTAAATGCTTAAAGATCGAAAAATAATGTCGATTAAAGGCGATTAATTCAGATAAATTCACAAACCACACTCAATGTCGGACCAGACTCTTCACACAAATGGCTCAAAATTTCCATCTATTGACACATAAAAGTACTATTAACAAACTGGCATCTTCCCCTGAATTACCTTACATTAAAAATATCAGCTCCAGATGCTGTATTTTGAATATGAATGATTTCCAAAAATTCTTTACTTATTTTTAAATCAACATCGCAGCCGTGAAAAAAAGCGACTAACTGAGCGAAATTTTGAATATGTATACTTTCATCAATATTGCAATGAAGTAGGCTTGAAATGTTGATATCATTGAATTATGATGATTTCTCAAATTCTCGGTTATTTCATCAACTCTGCTACCAACAATATTTCGACTTAAACTTTCATTTTTAATTTACTTTGTTTGTGCTGGACATAATACTTCTGCTGTTTTAAATAAACATTAACTAATAAATTCTTTTTCAGTAAGTGATTTTTATATGCTTGTGAGATTAAATGTAATAATATATAACTTTAGCAGCTGTTTAGTCTTCAACAAATTTAATGAGTGTGCTTTATTGCTTTTAAAGAATTGAACTAAAAAAAATTCAGATGATTTATCTTCACAAAGTTTTCATAAGATGTTGTTCGTAGTTTGCTTCATGAGTTGTGTTATGGTGCTTTTTAAGAATATATTCCTTAGCAACTAAAATACTTTTGGACTTTTTGAGAGTGAAGGGGATCATAGACTTGATCTAGCTTGGCTAGACATGGAGATCAAAAACAACAACACTAAAATAGTTTTTAGATATCTAGCATATTTGAACACAAAAAAATATTACAGTTGCCATTTTCTTGAAAATTATGGTGTTCCTTTTGAATTGATCTTTCCTTACTCATAATTGAAATTTGATTGTGTTTTCATTTGCAAACGGTTAAGTATACACTGCCCTCTTTATTTTGACAGTCCTGAATATTTTTTTATAAAATTTTAAAAAAACATTTTTGATTCCCTCTTGCTGATTGGACATTCCAGAGATAAAAAAAAGTAAGAGAAATAAAAGTTGTACACGCGAAGAATGGTGTACCATCCATAGTAAAAAATTTGCATACTGAATTTCAGAATTTAATAAAAAAGTAATTTATTATAGTAAAATCAAATGAAAACGTTTGTTAAAGCATAAAAAAATTTTTTTTAATCTAAAGGCCATTTCTATTATCAAAAAGAATTTCTTTTAAAACAAGGACAGGTAATAGGCAAATATTTTGTAGATTTATGTATATATATATATAAGGTTCACTTTATACATAAATTTCAAAATGAAAAAACTTTAAAAATCTGATATTTAAAAATTTTTTAAAATTAGTTGGTGGGCTGCAACTTTCGTACTGGCGGGTCGCGTGTTTGACACCCCTGTTTTAAACAAACTTTTTTTTCCCCCCAAACCATGAGAAGTTATATATATTTGCATAAAAATTTCTGTTTTAAATTTTTTCAAAAAAAATCTTTTTCCAATTTATTTTTTTTATTGAAAAACTGTTAATATTTTAATGTTTTCTGATTAATTGCCTGAGATAATTTTACATTTTAAGTTCATTTCTTTTCAGGCTTGAACAGCAGAAAGGTTGGGTCATTGAAGCTTTAGTTAAGAAAGGGAGAGCTATGTGCGATCTCCTGTCTCTAGATGCAACTGATGATGATAGTGAAAGCTTCAAGTCGTTAGAAAGTGGAGATGCAACTAGCCAAGTAACTTCAGAAGGAAAATCAGAGGAAACTGATGCATGTATAACATTAGACAAAATAAATGAAATTTATTGTGAGCTTCTAAAGTGGGCTGATCAAGTTGATATCAAGGTTTGATTGCTTTGCTTGACTTTGCCAATGATTTATTTAAAGTATTAAAACAAAAGATAAATAAGTAACTATTTATAGATTGTGTATTCATCCTATTTTACAAATTATTTCATTACATTCATCAAAATGACATTCACACATATTAAAGGTTCATCAGATTCCACCTACTTTTTATGGATTCTAGTACCTTTTATACCTATGTAGCTTCATTAGATAATGACATATAAGTTATCTAATGATGCTACATATAACTACAACAATCATGCTTTGTGTCATTTTCTGTCTTACTTTTTTAAAATGTTTGTCATTTAGTATTTAATGGTATAAAATATTTTATATCCATTAAAGGAGACAAATTTTATGGCCTAAATTTAAATTGTCTTTAAAAAAGTTTCTAACTATCAAAAACTTTGTGCAAACTGGTTAATTTTAATATCATTTGTTACTTGAAAAAATCTTTATTGGGGGGGGCATAAATGTTATTAATAATAATGTAACATAATAGTTACCAATAATATTCAGTATGTTTGAATTGCATTATGAAATTGACCTCATGTCTACCAGAAAATAGCAAAACTATTAAATATGAATTAGTAAAATTACTTATGCTATCATCTAATTGTGGAGACATGTAATACCATATGATTTTGTTTCCTAACCATAAGATCAAAAGATCTGTCAATAATAGCTCATTATGCAGAGCTTTTTGAACAAATGTTACACTTTTTTAATTTTCTATTTTGTTGCAATTGTGATAGTACTTGTCTCTAATCCTCGGATGAATAATTTGATAATTTTGACTTTCTGGATACCATTACTCCTTCAAATGGAATTTTGGCTAATGATCTATAGTACTGTATATTAGACCATTCAGGCTAAATGCTATCTACTACGATTTATTTGTAATAAGTCAACAAATAGCTATTTAAATAAAATATATTTTGATTTTTTTTTAAAAGGTACATAGGTGGATAATCGATTAGTATATTAATATTTTATGTTATTAATATATGTCTTTGATAGTGATAAATATAAATTATTTGTGTGAAATTGCAACGTAAATTTCTAGCAATTGCATTCTGACCCTGCTTTTAGGTAGCTGCTTTTACAGAAAAGTTCTTCCTAGCCCATCGTCATTTTGGAAAAGTGTTAAAAGTGCTTCTGAAATATCAAGATGAAAAAAGAGTTTTGGAAAATGAGAAGAAATGCATAGAAGTAAGTCATTTTGGTTACATATCTGTACTAAATATATTTTGTTATAGGAAAAAAAAACAACTTAAGTGAAATGTAAGAGTATGCTGTAAAGGAATACTACATAACATAATTATGTTATCTATTGATATTCATCTTTTATATAAAAAGTTGTATCCTAACAGCTTCATTCCATAAAACTTCTTTTTTTTATAGCTTGTTTTAAAACTTTGCTGTCATTTTTCCCATTAAAAATATATTTCTGGCTATCCATTTGTCTCTTTTTTTCTGTGAATATCAAAAGTACTTTTATTTTTCAAAATGATTCCATGGTATCAAATAAAAGTGAGATACAGTGATTGTGAAGACATCTTTAACTTAAATAGCATCAGTGCTACTTTAATAGGTTGGTTGCAGAATTTGCTAGATTCTTGGAATAATGGTTGTGTATATGTGTGGGGATTGAATCATAAAATTTCTTTTTCCTGATTTTTATTTGAAAAAAAAATTAAATTAAAAAGGGTGGAATATCTTCAGTTAAGCTAATTTGTTCTAGGATTACATAAATTATCAGTGTATAAAAAATACTGATATTTTATAAATCTGGTTCAACTTAACATATATATATATATATAGATATAACCAAAGATAATGTAAATTGTATTCATAATGAATTTTATTCATAAAAGATCAAACATGTTTTTCCCCTCCTTTAAAGCTGTTGGTACTTGTTCAGGTAATATGAATTAAGAAGTTTGTCATGCATCAAACCAGAAAAATAGTGAATTTGTTATTTAGGGGACATGGTACCATTTATAAAACAAATTTTATTTAATGGTTTTTACCCTTGTAACTTATGTATATGTATTGGGCAAAACAATTAACTTTTTATAAGAAAAGTTTTAAAATTTACGAAGGAATTTAAAATACTACAATAATTGATGTACACACATGAAATTTGATTAACAAGTTCGTTGAACGATGTGTAGCAAAAGCTGGTGTAGGTTTTCTGCTAACATGGCTGATATTCATAAAATACTTTTTCTATGATTGCTTATTGAAAATTCCTAAAAGAAAATACACATACATTCTAAATACAAATATTTTTAAAAAGATAAGTATTACTTTGATTCCAAAATGCATACCAACTTTTGTTACGTCTACTAATAGCAGAAAAAATATCAAAGTATTTGGCATAATAAAAAAAAGCCATAGCGTTTTAAATGAAGATAAACTAGTTATTTTTTGTTTTTAAGATAAATCTGTTTTAAGTTTTTATTTTCACATTGGAATAAAAATGAACATGAAAGTAGTCATAACCATGGATTTTTTTTTAAACTTTGAACAGTTTAAAGTTCTCTATTCTCGTATCATGCACCAGTACGTTGCCCAACATTTTCTTTTGATTTTGTCAATTTTTGGGAACATGAAAGAATACAAAATTAATTATTAATAACAAATACTTAATTAAATTTTATGTATTATATATATATATATAGGATTATAATCAATCAAGTGGGTCAGGGCCCCCTTGTGTGCGGCACTGCCTCTGTTTTTGTTACAAAGTCGGTTAGTAGCAGCTGGGTATTTTGGGGGGCATGGAATCTTATGTTGCTTAAAAAAGTTAAACTTTTATGTACACTCCATGTCAGGATCATGAGTAAGAAAATGTTTGTTCCATACTTGTAGGAAATTTATCTAGAATTCCCTCTTATTCCCCATTCCTCACTTGCATATTTAATCTACACAATTTCTTTTTTAAGTGGTTTTTCCTCATCTTAACTTATTCATCTCTAAATTTTTTCTCATTTTAAATTAACTTGATTTTTTTTTAAATGAAAATACTTAAATGGAAAAGAGGTCTGACCACAGAAGAGATCCTGAAAGTTTTGACGATTCAGATTTTGATAGTGAGTTAGAAAATGAAGAAGATTTAGATAAATCTATAAATTTTAACCTAGTTGCACAAGATGAACTTATCTTGCAAGAACAAAATGTTATACTAACTGATACATTAGAACAATTATAATTTATTGTAACTTAAAAATAAGAAACTATCAAGTTTAACTTCTATCCTTAAAACTAATAAAATAGCTTTTTTTTATTTGAAAGATGAAAAAAGTAAGAAAGAAACATGTTGTAATTACTAATAAAAGAACAATTAAATACAAATAAGAATAGTTTATTTCTTATATAAATAAGCTTACCGAGATACATTAATGATTTGCTTCTCGCCGACTTAAATATATGTGTAGTCGTAATTTTGTCTTATATCAACTTATTGTTTGTGTTTTACTAATCAAGAATTTTTTTAAAAATTCAAAGCATTTCATTTTTTATACTAACAAAACCAATATATTACTGTTGAAAAAAATATAAATTTTACATTTATTCATTTGTGTATTTAAAGGATTTATTTTTAAGAGCATGTAGATAAATTGAGTTTATTAATGTCTCACACATTTAGAAGAAACACGAGGGATATCGCAATGAGACGAACCTCATTATTTGAATAACAATCAAGTTACAAGGTTGATATCCAACCATGAACCCACTTTTCTAATTTCCACATGATGACAATGAAAGTACTTTGAGCTTTTAGAAAGTTAATGTGTATTAGCCCTGCTAGATGATGGAATCCTCAGTTATGATCACTCACCTACCACAGCTGTAAAAACATGTGGAATCTACAATGTAATAATGTCTAACAAGTGACATCCATTTATGGTTTTGGGATATAGTACTATGTTAAACACCATTCCTACCATTTATCACATTTATCTGTCATTGTTAATCGATTATCATAATTTTCAGCATTCATAGGAAGAATTAGATCAAAGATGAACATTATCATATAATTTTAATCTTTGAAAAATGCTTAGTATAATAATCTAAACTTAAAATTAAGATTCAATAATTATCATGACATTTAATGTATCAAAACAAAATGAATTATCAAAGCAATAAAAAATGACATTTATCAATTTTTTTATTCATTTGAGAAAGAAAATGAAGCCCAGTGGCTAAGTGGTTAGTGCATTACGCTTCCACACTACAGGTCCAAGGTTCAAACCCCAGGCTGGGCAAGGTTGACTCAGCCTTTCATCCCTTCAGTGGGTCGATAAAATGAGTATTAAGCTTACTTGGGAACTTAACACTGGGGGGTTTCACATCAGACTGACCACCTGACCAGGACATCTGCCCATTCACCTCAGGACCCATGGTTGCGTATACTGAGTTGAGAACGCGTATACTGAGTTATGAGCTGTCGCACCACTGAGTTAAGTTTAAGAAAGAAAATATATGAAAAAAGAGTATTATATAAATAACCAATTAATTCTCAGAGAAACAATTATGAATTGATTAACCAAAAAATAGCTTAGCTGAATATTTTCAACATGTCTATTGGCATACAGATAATCAATACTTATAAGGTCTTTTAAACTTACATATATTTAATTTTGTTATTGATTAAAGAATTATACATGTGTCTCAAAGCAGATATTTTTCATTATAAACAGATAAAGAGCTTCAGAGTACTATACAATTATAAAATAGCCCATTATCGATTTGAGACTTTAGATTTTACATTATGACATAGAGAGACAGGCTAAAAAGTTTGCTTTTTCTTTCTATTTTTATTATTAATTGTATTTATCTAAATAGCCCAGTGGTTAGTGCATTGTGCTTCCACACCACAGAGCTTAGTTTCAAACCCCAGGCTGGGCAGGCCTTTCATGCCTTCGGTGGGTTGATAAATTACCAAGCTTGCTTGGAACTTAACACTGGGGATTTCGAGTCAGACTGACCACACACCTGACCGCAACATCTGCTCATGCACCTTAGGGTCCGAGGTCACGTATACTGAGTTGGGCACAGTAGGCTTTGGTTCTCACAGGCTGTTGCGCCACTGGGTTATTTATCTAAATATTTAAAATGGTTATATTATTATTTGTTTCTTAAATTTAATTAATTTAAGAATTATCACAATAAATTGAGTTTATATGTATGAAATTACTGCATATAACTGAATAAAAATAAATCTATAACATTTTCTGCATTTTAAAGCATTTACTCAAAATCAAAATATAAATTAATTTTACCTTGATAAATTCACATTTAAATTTGCTTTAAGTTATTATACCTTTGACTGAAATGAAATAAGCGTTTCATTTTTTGTGCAATGTTTTATACTATTTCATTCAATGCTTTTAAGGTATCTGACTACGTTCGGAGACTTATTTATTTAATTTTCAAAAATTCCCTAAAATTTTTACATTTTTAATTTCATTTTTATGCACTATAATGAAAAATTCAGTTAGAAATAATATACATACAAAACAATTTACCAAAATTTTAATTTTTAAAGAAGTTTTAATTAAATTTTGAAATTATTTCAAGTGCTTTATTTTTAAAAATGATTTATATTTTACAAAAAAATTGCTGCTGCACATTTTTTAAATATATGTCTAGAGGCTAGACTACAAGTTTTAAATTATTTCTTTTGAATCAAAAGTTATAGCTAATCGAATCTACAAACTATGAATTTCAATTATATTTTCAATACTTATATAAGGAAATCAACTATAAAATCACTAAAAATTGTTCAATTTCTTAGCTTGTAGTACAACCTCTAGGTAATACTATTAATAAAATTTGTGTAAAATTTCATATAAGTATCTCTATTGGTTATTTAGATATCACATTTGAAATACCAAGGAATTTACAAAAAAAAATAGTTTTAAAAATGAATTTAAACTTTATAAATGTAATTTTAAAATCAATTTATTATTAGTACATACTTATAAAAAAACTCTCCTGATTTATATTTCACACCTTCAGATTTTATTTTGTTAAATTTTTTCTTAGGGCTTTCTTGAAATCTTGGTGGAATGTGGTTTAAATTGATAGGAAATGTCTCTTAAAAGGAAAAGAAATTTCTGGAATTTTTTTAAAATTGCATTAGTAATTATCACATGCGATTTCAAATAACATGTTTCCCTAAGAAAGGGACCCCTCAGGGGGCTCACCTTCTTTAGGTGGGTACGGGTGTCACAATCCCGAGGTACCCTAGTGATCTTTTCCCAAGGAGTTTACTATCTTTGGTAAACACGGGTGTCACGACTCCGGGGTACCCCGGTGATCCTTCTCTACTTTCGACCCTCCATCTTGTCATCCAATTTCTTCTTTTCCCGTCCAGATCACAGACCTATGAATGTTTGGCGCATTTTAACCAAAACTGGCTCTTGTGCCATAAAACACCAAACTCACTCGCCCTAAGAAAGGGAGAATCTTCGTTATTTGGGGACTTTCAAACTCTTGGAAAGTTCTACAGTGTTGGTATTTCCTGATTTTTCAAAACTTAAAGAATTTTTTTTTTTTAAATATAGTATAAGTTTTTTTTATAATAATAATTACTAAAAATTTTGCAAAATACTCTAAAATCTATCTGAAAAATAAATATAATCAGGACGTAGTCTAACAGATAGCTATATTGAAATAAAGTGTTCATTCTCTTTGGTCATAGAATAAATAGAAACTATGTGGACCAAGCCCTCCAAGAAGGCCCTCTTTTACTTTGTGAAGTTTATCAGGAGAATGAAAATAACCATTCGAAGAACTGATATTGTGTTAGATTTTGAGAGATAAGGTAAAAAGTACCCAGTCACTTAGGGTACCGTCCAAACGAAGCGGGGGGAAGGGCTATATTTGAAGCTAAAGTCTTTCTTAGTTTTGAAAAAAGTAAAGCTGTTGTCAGTTATCTGTAACTCAACTGAAGAGTTTGTGCGTTGAGAAGGAAAAGTTTTTGTAATTATTTTGAATGTTGATCGAAAGAGTTAGCTTCTTCAGAATGTGTTGGCTCTAACTTATGCACAAAATCACACACAAAAATCAGTGCAGTAATCTTAGAATTTAAGCATTATTATGCAATTCTTTTGAAATTTTAAATAAGTTAATATTCACTCACTTGGACAGCTGTAGTCTTATCTAGATTTTCATAGAAAAATTCTTTCTCTTCCTCGGTTTTATCTTTGGTTGGGGCATAAGAACAGGTGTAATACTGAAATTTAAAAAACTTCCCTTTAACTCTGATTTTACCAACTCTGAAGGTACTGAAGTCTAAAACTAGGTATCGTATTCTTTTCTTTATGATAAAGCCAGTGCCTTTGATATGTTCTTTGAGGGGGAGGGACAACTGTAAAGAAAGTATGATTCCCTTTTTTCAAAGCCTTTGCCACTCTACTTAACTTCCTAGATGGCCACCAAATCAATATTGTATTGTTCTATTGCAATAACATGTGCAAATCATATTCCTGGTCAGAGATAGACACAAACCTTGCAATTGTTATTGGTACTCATTTTTATCTGTTAGGATATTTTCTCTGACAAAATCCTGTTGGTAGATAACACACACAAACTCACTACAAGCATTCCAGTATGAGTATTCATTGGGCAAGGTGTTATGAACATTTGGTCCTATAACGTTAAAGTATAGAAAATTACTTTAAAAAATTCAAAGAACACTTTATTCTTGTTAGGCTTAGCTGCGCTAACATCGAAACGTTGCAACTAGTCTGATGTCAAAATATAGACTGTTGTCAATCTGATAAACTGAAGGTTACAAAGAAATTGCTTCCGGATTTACAAGTACAAATATAAATACAGTTACTCAAACTCAGTGGCACAACAGCCCATGAAGGCCAGGGCCTACTGTGCCCATTCCAATATACGTGACCATTGGTCGCTGAGGTGCATGAGCATATGTCCCGATCAGGTGGATAAATACAGTTAGCTTACATAAAATACAAATATAGTAAATTATAAATGCTTAAATATAAAAAATTTTATCTTAAAAATTAATTATTTTTCAAATTATAATCTATAATTTTATTACATTTTTGTTTATTTACTCACTTGGCTCGTGCAGCCATTAGTTGGCAATGAGTTGAGTAATTGTTTTCCCAACAAAGGTAATGTTAGTGTAAGGAGTAAATTTTCCTTGAGGGGACTTGGTGCCCTTTGAGAAACTTTCTTTCTTTATGTATTTAAAAGTTATATTTTAACATTTTATATAGTGTTTCTATTCCAGAAAATGATACAAGATGAAATTTTTCATACAATTTTAAAAGTTTAAATTTTTTGAGGAAAATTTTAAAATCCTACTCCTTCTGTGATTAATTTTTTAACCTGAAATTTTTTTGCAATATTCTTATGGATGTTATAAACAACTTTAGGGATCGATTGTACAATAACTTAATTCGTTTTTGAGAAAAAAATAAAATGTTGATATGCATGCTAAAAATCAACAAAAAAAGCCAATATCTCTTACATTTTAATTTTTTTTTTAAAAAAAAGTATTCAGTTTACAGCAAAATGGATCCCTAATTTTGTTATATGCAACACACAGGAAAAAAAATGGAAGTAATTGGTAAATAGTTGTGGAAGGAGTAGCATTTTGAATGCACTAATCTTTCGAAAAACACAAACTGAGAAAAACTACTTTAAAGTTTATAATTCTGAAAAATTATATATATAATAAGCTTAAATAAACTTAAAATACCAATCTAAGATATTAGTTATATGTTTTTCTTTAAAATAAAAAATGGCATTTTCGTGTTTTTTCAACCCATACATTTTTATAAATGATCAATTTTAAGAAGGTATTAATTGCACAAGAAAATTCAAAAAAATGTTTAAAAAAAAAATTTTCTGTCACGACAGAAAGTTTAGTTTTTTCCTTAACATAATATTGAAGTATTACATTTGTATGAAAAACATACCAGGAATAAGAACTGAAATTATTAACATAAAATGCCTTAATTCAAAAATTTTGCATGCACACATTTTACAAAGAAGAAAATTGTATTGCCTCTGAAATATTCTGCTTTATATATTACACATTCTTTTTTTGTAGTTATTATTTCTCTTTATAAAATAGATTTTTTTTATCATAACGCTTTTTTTTTCTAAAAGGGGGCATTGCTGAATTTGTTTTCAAATGAAGTTTTCTTCAACTTCTAATTTTCCAACTTGCACAAATAATATATCAATCGAAAAATAATAATGCAAAAAATAAGATTAAATAAAAAAAAATGATAGGTCGGTCATTTTGGGGATACCAAGTCCTCTTAAGATAAGTACGTAAGTAACTGTCAAGAAATGTGGTTTTAAACAAAGGTAATTTTTTTTAATTTGAAGTTATTAAGAAATAAAGGATGTATGCTGTGTGAAAAATGCCATTAAACTTTTTTTTCTTTTGTTTGGCATCAGATAGAAAATAATTATAAAAGACATTTGGTCAGATAGCTTGTGTTTTAACTGGCTATTGTTGGATGACATATATTTGGATCATACGGAAAGGAGAAAAAAACTGATTGACCTGTTTAACTTGTGGTAAATTAAACTCTTTAAAAAAAAAATTTGGTAATATTGTACAATGCATTCCCATGTGTGTGCTTATTATTCTTAAAAGTATCCAATTTTTTGAGAACTGGGCTTATTAGCTAGTGTTTTCTATTCAGTGGAACTTTTTTTTGATTAGCAGAAGTAATTTTTGAGCATATTGAGTGGTTTTTTTCCTCCTTTCTCCCAAGCTGAATATTTTAAGTGATTTTTCAAATTAACGAAAACAATATCTACATGAGTCATGTTTACTGATATTGTGAATATAAGTACAAAAAACGAAAAGGAGGAAGATTAAATCAGAAAAATAGTAGAGGTTCACATACATATACACACAGTGTAAAACATTTAGCCTCCAGTTTAAAAGTAATTGGAAATGGCATAGCAAAATGAGTAAAATTTTTTTATATTAATTTTCTTTATTTTATAAAGAATGAAATTGTGAAATGAAAATATGAATAAACATTTGAAAGAATTGTTTAATAACCTGTTTTTTATTTCATTGTAGTTTTATGGAAAACTTGGCTGGGACCACTGTGCTAACTTTTTTCTCAGAAGCTTATATGTTCGATACCCATTGTCATATGCATTATTTTAAATATACATGATGTATCAAAATACATATTTATACAATGATTATTGTGATACACATCAAGGTACATTAATCTTTTGATATATTGTATTTATTTAAAGTAAAATTTCAAAAAGCACTGCATATTGATAAGATAATTAAACTAATGTAAATTCTTGGGAGTTCTTAAATGGAATGATGTTAAAATCTCCTAACCTGAAACAAAATCAATTTTTAAAACATTTTTAATTCAGTGAAATAATTAAAATGAACAGGGTCAAACATTTCATATCTAGGTATTTTCTATTCTTTTTGTACATCAAAAAATATAGACTTAATAGTAGAGTAGTGAATATGTATTATTTATCAATGTGTGATGCAAATGCATAAAGCCTCATTTTATGACTGTTAATAAGATCTTAGAAATTGTTCTACATATTTGTGGTAATAACTTGGATTCATATTTTGTCTCTGAAATAAATGAATAAAGCTTTGTTATTAATAATGTGCTTTTGTTTAGATCCACAGTAAGTGGTGAAAAGTTCTTTTTTACTTATTGGCGAAATTGCAGATACTAATGAAAGTAAGATTATCTGAATGCAAAAAATTATTTGAAAAAATTAACTTATGTCGGGAAAAAATGCTTACATATATTTCATATAATATGTTGCATTTATTCCTTGAAAATTTTAAGTTATTAAGAATTGTTTGAGTTTGATTTATTATTTGTACTACATTTTATGTATGCTATTAAGTTGGTATATCTGGAAAAAATATTTTTACTCATCCTAAAATTTTGTGATCATCTGCCATAATCTGCTGACTTTTTTTTTTTTTTTAATCTCTTTCTCTTGCTCCAAATATTTTGTGGGACAAGATGGATAAAAGAAAGATTAGAATGTCTACTGATAAAAAAAAACAGAATCTGAAAATGTGGGCAGTGGATTTTTTACTGTATTATTTTATATAAAGTTGTCTGTGGCTCTTTCATTGAAAATTTATCCTTGTTTATGTCTCATGAATGTTTTTTATTTTGTTTACATAGTTTGTACACAAGTTCCTCCTTTGAAATAAAATTGTACATTTATGCTGCATTTTTTATTACTGTGCTTTTTTTTTTCCCTCAACAGATTTTTTCCCCTGCTCTTCAAAATTAGAATTAATACTCTTCATAAAAATGTTTTAATTCACTGAACATTCTGTTGAATAAATTGAAAACTCTTAGCATTTAATTACTTGGTGAGAAAAATGTGAAGAAAGTTTTTGAGGTTCTATTGAATGTGGTAAAAATTTACACAATGCTATGTGAATTTTTATTTACTATTTCCAAATATAAGTACAAAACTTGAATTTCTCAAGCAACTTTTCAACTATTCTCATTCATTGAATATTTTTTTCATCTGTATTAATTGATTGTAGTTTAATATATTATTCTGTTGTAATTTTTCAATTATTTTGTTTGACTTGTAAACAAAGTCAAGTATTAGTCATGTTATTTAAAAATACTGAAGTTTGTTATCAGTGCTCAAGTTTATAAAAATAGATATAATTGTTATTGTAAAATAACCCTTATTTAATAACTTTTAAAATATTCCTCCTGTTTATCTGAAAGTTTAAATAAAATAATTTCTTCTATATAATTTAAGAGTTACAGAAATGCAAATATTTTTGTAATTAAATGTTCTTAAATTGTTTTGTGACAGTTCTCTTACAAGTCAAAATTGATAGTGATAGGGATAAAAGTTCCTATTTTGGCTAAATGATAATTCTTTTTTTAGTTCAATTAGATACTCATATATAGTTACTCAGACAGGCAGTTCAAATTTACTTAAAACATCAAAAATCCACTGCTACCAAAAAGTCTTATGTTTCATTATTATTATGTTATGTGTCTTGACAATGCAATAATTAAATGTTGTGAATCTTATGTTTTTTTTTAATAGTTTATAAGAAACATTCTTCATCATGTAGTAGTCATAAATGTGTTTAACTGTGGTAGTCATAAGTGTTATCTTTCATCTAATGGTGCTTTTAGATCTTTCTTTAACTCACAAGAAATGTGATACAGATTTTAAAAAATTGATATGTATAGTATTACTTCACTATACAGATTGTTTTTTTTATTAGCGATCATAATTTATTATTTGCCAATTGTAGTTGTGTATGTATTTTGTTTTTTAGATGTGTCTCGGTACCATTTAGTATGTTTTATAATCGTGTTATTTATGTGATTGAACTATGTAAACGATATATTAAAAAAATTATGCATACCTATAATCTGTATTTTCTTCCTTTTTTAAACACTTTTTTAACATAAAAAAAGAATGTTAATTCATCATAAGCAGTATTAGCAAAATAAAATTCATATAGCTTGCTGCATGCCTCTGAAAATTAATTATGGCTTTTCGTTAATCTCACCGAAGTAGTTAACCCAAATCATACAGCTTAAAATAATTATTGTAATAGTTATGATTGATAAGTGTGGCAGAATTATAGACAAGTTCTCTATATTTTAAGATGAACCTCAAAAAGAGGAGAAAGTTTTTTTTTTTGCTGCTGCTGTATACTATAGTATAACACAGATGTCTGCAACCTGTGGCACTTGGAGCAATTCTCAGTGACACTACAGAACATACAAAATTGTAAAATAAAGTTAAATCGGTCTGCTCTCCTCTCTATGCCACAGGCATTTTTATTTAAAAGCAATTTCTTACTTTCAATTTGTCATAAAAAGATTCTGTTGAATCTGCTTGCTTGTAGTTTGTGTGATTTGTGTCAAAAAAAAAGGCAACATCCTTTGTTTAAATGCGACTCTTTCTTATTGTTAAATGTTCAAATCAAATCGAAACAATTGTGTAATACTTGTAAAATGAAACATCATTGCCTGAGTGATTAAATCTTTAAAAGAAAACTGCTTTTGCTCTTCTTTCTGCTTCTAATATATGTAAACAAATTTTTTCTCATATGAAATATGTATTTTGAGTTTATAAAGGGGTTGCTTAAAAACTGAATATTCAGTGTGATTTGTCAAATTGAAAGTCACTAATTGTACCCTTGATATTGTGATAATAAGTAGAACTTTGCAGGGACAAGATTAGCGTTAAAATATTAATTTTTTACTGAAATATATTGCAGGAGTACATATTTTTATTTTGTTTATTTCTTATTTATTTAAATATTTTTAAGATACATTATGCATAATATATGTACAATTTTAAGTTTTCATTTATGTTGAAGGGATAGTTATATTTTATGTTGTTTATTTTTATATGAATAAACATCTTTTAAAATGATGAATAATTAATATATAATAAAACTCTAAATCTGTATTTTTTACCTCTGTTCTCGCACTCTGCATGCTTTGCCATGGGAATCAAATTGTTCCAAGTATCAGATGTCTGAAAAGTGACTGTACTTCCAAATTTTAATAACAAATAAACAAAGATATTCACATGGTTTTTTATGTTCCATAAAAGAAAATGCCAAAATTTATTTTATAATTTTTTTCTTGCACAATTTCAATGCATGCACCATTAAACACGTGTAACACATCAAGTCTCGGTAATGTCATTTCGACATCTGCAAGGGCGTCTAGATATTGTTTTTGACGATACACTACCTGTCATCACACAAATCTTTTATGCCACTTATAAACTGCAAATCTTGAAGGTGGACTTCCTTCATAGGTATTCCAAAATTCAGGCTGTACATGTGTTCAAATTTAAATTCGTTAAGCCATGCTATAACTTGGGGTGACATCATTTTGAAACGAGAATGTTGCACCATCTATATCTGTTGCATTTCCTGAATTAGCACCTTTAATTTTTTTTCTTTATGGAATACAAAAAAACGTAAGCAAAAATCTTGATTTTTAATTTATTTTTGAAAGTATAACCATACTTTTCAGGCACACTATATATCCTACTGTGTGGCCCCCTGAATCATATTGATATATTAGTTTGGCACACCACAGCTATAAGATAACCAACACCTGGTTATATGTTTTTATTTTAATCTCAATTCTCATCATATTGCTTATTAAACCTTGCACAGCCTAATTTTTAAGCCAAACCTGTTTTGCATTTTGAAAAGCCTCAATTAAAAAGTTGTTATTGTTTTTTTTTGCATGGAAAAAGTGCCCAATTCTGATTTTTCTACTATGGTTTTTATTAATGTAAAATTAAATGCCTTATAAAAATAAAATTAAAATATATATATAACATAGTTCAACAAATATTATGAATAAAAGTATGTCTATAAAATTGCTTTTTGATTGGTTGTGTGTAATTTTTCATGTAGATAGAAGATATTAAAAATTTTAAATAAATTTTTTAAAACAATTTAAGAGTTATCACTACTACCATAAACCTGCCTTCCTCAATCTTTTTTGGTTGACAGCACATTTATAATATGTAATAGCACATCTGAATATAAGAGTAAAAGTTGTTTGATACAAAAAACCAAAAATTATAATTTCTTTTATAAAATTTATTATAGAGAGCCTGTTTTCTTGAACAAATTAAATCAAAACAATGTTCCAAAGTTGCCTCACAAATTTGCATTTCATCATTAATTTTAAAAAGTTTCTCTCTCTTTTTTTTTTATTTTTTGAACTTTATTTCTGTCAATGTGTGCTGAAAATCTTAGATTCACAAAACCATGAAGATGCAAAAGACAGAAGAATTTTACTAACTTTCAATCTGATTGCAGGATACAAATTTTTGTCAGAAAGCCAATACTCGTCCAGATTTTTTCCATAGAATTTGGAACACTTTAAACATTGTTTCTTAAATGAATGAGTTATTTTTTGTTAAGTTTGGTGTCTTGCAAATAACAAATGGTTTGATTAACCATTCATATTCCTCAAAGGAAAGTAACTTTTATGTGAGATTTGAAGTTTGTCACATTGGGGCTTAATATTTCAGCTGTAATTTTTTTCTGCAAAGGACTTCGCTTATGATGTTGATGTGACGATATTCTTGGATGGACCTTGAAAACTTAGTTCAAAGTTCAACTTTTCAAACAAGTTCAAGAAAAATTAGCTTTAATTCACCAAATCTCATCATGAAGAGAAAATCTAAAAGAAACTTTTTTGAGTTCCAAGAACAAAATCACCTATACTTTCAGTTGTATGAGTCATTTCAAAACCTTTCCCTTTGAAAGCCAACACACTTGCGAGTTTGATATAAAAGAGCTTTGTGATTCCTAGTTTTGTGTCACATAGCTGAGGGAAAATTCGAAATTTAAGAGGTCAATTCTAGATGAAATTGACAAATCTGAAGGTAACTCTGTGATTCTGCATAATGTTGTGCCACTGGATATTGGTACTTACTTGCTCAATGTCATTTCCCTTCCCATCATTGTTTGGACAATAATAATTAATTGTGCTACCTTGTAGCTGGCAACCAATTCTGGCATCTTCATATAACTTAGTTTTTTGCCTCGCTGCCAAGTTTCCTAAAAATTCTCATTTCAGTTTACTAGGAATGAGACTTCATTTGCAAGTATCTTTTTGCAGACTACAAATAGTATTTGAGGGTTTTCTGTTTCAATTGCAGTAAATCTGAATCTAATGTAGTCATCTTTATACTTCTATTTTTTTAATCTGTTTGTGAAGCATCTGATAATATATAATATTTGTTCATTATATCTAAATGAATAAAACATTTTTTTTTTTTTTTAGTTTACAGCAGTGGTCTTAAAATTTTTTGACTCGCAGAAACCTTAGAACTAGATGTTTTCGGAGAACCCCATGCTACCCTTGGAAGAATATATCTTAAAATAATATTTAAAGTAGATCAACACATGGTATAGGTATTTTTTGTATTGACAATTAAAAATATTGCTTTTATTTTTTAAAAAAAAAAATTATAATAAAATTTACTCAAAAAGGATTTGTGGTCCATGTGTCACCTACCTATGCATTATATTTAGTAACTGGGATATGTATTTGCATTTGCTTACACAAATGTACGTCTATTGAAATTATTTGCAGCCACTTTTCATATTCTGCATTTAACTTGTTTTTGTAGCCTCTCATGTTGAGAAATATTTTTCACTTAAATGGCATTGATATATTTAGAGTTTGAAAAATCCTGTGCATTTTGTTTGAATTTACAATCTAAAATTCAGAAGATGTATTTGCTTCAATGTTGATATGTCAATAAGTTGTTTTCTCTCCTTCTTTTTAGGGGGGCCCCCCCCCCCCCCAAATGAAAAAAAAGGTGTATTCTCCATTAGAAAACTAGCTCTGCAAACATACTAATGAGTGTAAAATTTTGTATACCCAGGATAGTAAACAACAGTATATTCACAATAACACATATAGAAAACATTTTTAACATTCTTTTATTATAATAAAACTTTAAAAAGTATTACAAAATAAAAAGTTTTGTTTAAATAAAATTTTCAGTCTTAATGATGGATGAGCTTTAGATACTTGCAGTTATACAAACTTCATAGAGAATGTGAATACGTTTTGCATACACATTTATAATTTTCTTATCGATTTTTTGCTATGATTCAAAAAACCCCAGGTTTCTGGGAAACATAGTTTTAAGACCACTTTCTTACAGCAATGCAATAACATTAAAGAAATTTTTTTAAAAAATGTGCTTATTTCACAAATCTTTTCATTGTAAGGAAAAGCCAATTTGAATCAACACCAGCTACCAAATGGGGAAAATCAAATTAAAATCGTTTAACAAATTTAAAAATATTTTTTAGCAACCATTGTGGTAATTGCAAGTACTGTTTCAAAGTTACAAAACCCACTCAATTTTAATTCTTTGTCAAAAATTCCTCGTTGTATTCAGGTGGAGAAACACTATTGTAGAAAAAAACTCAAAGAGCTGTATTGCTAGTTTATGATGTCATTGATAGCAGTGCTTACTCATTCTGTACCTCATAGGTATAGTAGAAAAGTAGCATGTTTTTAAAAAATTATGAACATTTATATTTTATATTTCGTTTTCTAATACAGTCAACAGAGGTGGATTAAGCTAGTTGGAGGCCCATGGGCTCAAGAGTCAAAACACCAAAATAGTGAAAAGATTTGCTGAACTTAAATTCTCAAAATAGAACATATTGCTATTAATAAAATTCAACAGCTAAAGAAAAATCTTTACTGTATCTATAAGAATTAAAAACCTTACTGGAAAACATACAATTTTGCTATACAACTTTACTTGAATTTTCTTTGGCAAATTCATCAATTATTTTTGCTGTTCTATTTTTCTTCTCTCCCATAGTACTTCTTAAATAATTTTTAACAGTCTTTAAAACCGAACAAGATCTCTCACCTAATGCATTAGATACAGGAATTGTTAGAAGTATTTTCAAAAGTATCTCAACATTCTTGCAATTTGATAAATTTTTAGTGGGGTCTTTGTTGTACCTTTTTTTAAAAATAGTAAAAACTTATCTAATTCTTATAGTTAAAATTAAAAGATTCAATATTGTCTTTGTAAGTTTCCTTTAGATTTTGCGTAGCTTTCTCTTAACTTCAGGTAATAATTTCTCATAAAAAAATACAGCAAAATGTTTTATAACAGTTTCATAAATCTCACCTCTGCCCCTATCGCATATGACTATAATGACATTTTCCCTCCTTTCAAAAACTCATAACTGACTGCTTTATTTTCACCGAAAAATATAATTTTGCTGCTTACAAGCTTGTCCAGCTTCCTCTTCAAACGAGAGCCCTTATAAATCAATTACTCTAAATTCATTTCTGAAATTTTGAATATAATTTTCTATATAGAAATTTTAGCAGACTATAGACCCTTTTCATAATTCACAGTCAACTTATTGTAATATTTGCTAATAGTATTTATTCTCTAGAGTATGATATTCCAAATCATGGTCATTTGGGAGGTTGCATATTTGTCCATCTATTTCATAAGGAAAGTTGCCTCCAGTGTTGTAGTCTTTTTTTCCTCATTCATACCACAAATTACAGCCAGGGCTGCTTTTATTAATCTGAACTCAGTAGCACAACAGCCCATGAGGGCCAACGCCTACTGTGCCTGTCTCAGTTTACGTGACCTTAGGCCCTGGGGTGCATGTGCAAATATTTCGATCAATTGGTCAGTCTGACGCGAAACAACCAGTGTTCTGTTCCCAAGTAAGCTTGGTACGCATTTATCGACCCACTGAAGGGATGAAAGATTGAGTCGCTTTATTAATCTAATCGCTTTTATTATCTTGCTATTAAGGCCTAAATTCAACTAGTAGCTTGAAATAGTTCTCTTTGAACTAGACATATCTTATCATATAACTCCGTGTTTCATTTATCTTCACTAGTAAAATACACTGATGGAAATAAAAATCCCATAATCAAGAAGTTGTGCTATATCAACGAGATTTATACGTCTAAAATATGACTTCGATTCAAATTTTGCTTTAGGTGCTAGTTGCGCTACTTTGAGAATGCGAATCAAGTGTACTTTAAATGCACGCTACAAAGTTCGCGTGAGTGTTATTTATCGTTGAGATTTGACGTAGTGAGTTGATGTTAGTCCAGAAAGACTATAAGAAGATAAAAAAGCTATTATCAACAACTCGCTGAGTTTGAATGAGGTAGTATAATAGAGCTAAAAAAGATGAATTTTCTTTTCTAAATATTACAAAAAGACTTGGTAGGATTGCACCCACTGAGCAGGATTTTTGACAGACACTACCTCGAGAAAACTGGTCCAACCACGCACGGGTCACCACTGACAGAGAAGACCGCCATACTCACCACATGGCTGGGGAACATTGTAGTGCAACTACAGCAGAAATTACTGTTTTTATACGCACCAGAGTGAACCGTAGCAAATCAATCGTTTGAGAAATAGCTCCCAGTCAGACGCCCTGTAGCGCTCATACCATTAGCTCCAAATCACTGGCATTTGTGACTTCAGTGATGTCATGCCAGAGATAATTGTAGAGTAAAGTATCGTTGCGTTGTTTCCGTCTTTGTTCCAGTGCTGTGGTTGCACATTGATTTAAAGAAGACTAGGTCAGCGTCTGCAAACAACCTTTCTGCGGCTTGGACACACTGGGCCTATACCTAGAGTTATGGTCTGGCGCGAGCAATTTTCTTTGATTGCAGGATCACTCTCGAGGTTATAATTCACACACCCTGACTGCGAACTTGTACGTCAGTCTGGTGATTCAAACTGGTGCAAAGTCGTTTATAAACACCACTCAAGGGATGTTTTTCAACAGGATAATTCACACCTTCATACCCCGTTTTAATCCAGCATGCTCTATAGAAAAAAAGTGTTATCTAGGCTTGCTAGATCACCAGATCTTTTTCATTCGAGCATGAATGTTAGGTCATTGGACGCCAACGACAGCATCATCCACAATCTTATATTGACTGACCAAGAGCAACATGCATGCAATTCCATCCCACTAACAAATATTCGGTACTGTACGTCACATATGCACGACTGCATGCTTGCATTTAAAATTCTGGTGGTTATACCAGTTTTTAATGTAACATCATTTCACATTTGAAATGGCTCTTCTCACGCCCACATTAGCCTGTGATCTTAGAACTTTAAACATGTTACCTGGACAAGTAAACTGCTTTTTGTAAAAAATGCACCACCATGAAGGAATCATCAGAATTAAATGAAATTTAATGGACAAACAACTTGTATTCGTACAAATAAATGACGAAATTTTCAAAGCAAAAAAAACCAATATTAAGTGTCCGGAATCAGTATTTGGAGTAGCCACCACGCGCTGCAATAAGTGCTGCTATACGACGTGGCATTGAGTCAAGCAGATTTTAAATCTGTGCTTGTGGAAGAGAATTCTATATTGCTTGTATGCGCTGCAAAAGTTCGTCTTTTGAAGCTGCAGGACGCGGATCACGAGCGAGACGCCGACCAACCAAATCCCACACGTGCTCAATAAGTGACATATCCGGCGAATAAGCAGGCCAAGGAAAAAGTTGCATGTGTTGGGCTGAACAGATGTCTCGAACTGTCTTTGTAACATGTGGGCGTGCGTTATCCTGCTCAAAGATAGCTCCAGAGATGCCTTGAAGGAAGGGAACGACTTCGGGCTGAAGCACTTCACGGATGTACCTGTTGCTATTGAGATTGCCCTCAATTTGTAGCAAATTGGATCGTCCATGATACGAAATCGTACCCCAAACCATAACTCCGGGTGTTAGGCCACTATGTCTTTCGATAACGCACTCTAGAAGGCAGCGTTCATCGGCATAGCGTGTAACACGAATGCGACCATCATGGTCCCACAATTTGAAGCGTGATTCATCTGAAACGACAACTTGGTGCCAATCAGCTTGCCAGGCTCTGTGCTCATGAGCTCATTGCAGACGCAGCCATCGATAGTTTGCCGTGAGGGGGATCCTATATAAAGGCACCTTTGCATGCAATCCACGGTGCAGCAGACGTTGACGAAGCCGACATCAGTACACCTGTAGCAGTAGACCAACGTGCTGCCAATTGTCTGGAGGAAACTGTACGGTCATTCACCGCCATGCCGTCACCTTCCGTCGTCCATTGCCAGTTTTTCGAGTTGTTCGGTGCTTGTCGGCCCACTGCCTCCAAACTAGCATCACTGAGGAACTGTTCCGCTACACACGAGCTCCTATTGCGCGATAGGAAAATCCTTCTCGAATGCCGATAATCTTCCCCGTTCAAACTCCGTAAATTGTTGGAATTTCTCCTTATTTCGTCGTGGAGGCATACTTAGGTTTCACTAAACGTTCGCCACTAACAAATAATCATTAACTATTTTCAGCGTCCCGCTACAACCCTCTATTTATACACTTTCAGCATCAGTTCAGAGGGCGCTGCGCACGCCACGCATGCGTGGTAGCTCTGAAACTTAACTGTTTTATGTAGCATCCTATAATTGATATTTGCTGCAAAGTTCATTTAATTCTGATGATTCTTTCATGGTGTTGCATTTTTTACAAACAGCAGTGTATATTTCCGGAGTTTCATTAGTCTACAATAGTTTTTTCTTGGTGTTGGATTTTTTTTCCCTTCAGGGAAAGATGTATCCGAGAGCAACATAGCACAGCTATAAACTAAAAACGAACTTATTTGAGCTGAATAGTATTCGTTTGTTTGAAATAAAATTTGAGCAGAAAAAAAAAAACGCATTCGAAAATTTTGTACAAATTTGTGAAAATGCCCCCCTAGGGTGCCCTTCTCTTATATTATCTGCGTGAGCTAGAGGTTGTAGCGTATTGTATACGAAAACTCACAGTCAGGCTAGAGATATAAATATGTACAATTTATTTACAGAACATTCTAAAAAACCATCTTACATCCAGAACACGTTTCTGCTTTCAGCCCGGCACCCTCAAAAACCTGTCCTCTCGCATGTCCCTCTCTAGAGGAGTCTATTCGGAACGTTAGGGGAAAGGCATTTTGAGCAGCCCTTCTCCCCTACAATCTCATGCAGTACACCATCCGCTCTTCGATTACGACATCATGTGTTGTCATAATAATCGTTACAAACTTCTCCTTCCTCTAGAGAGAACTTTTTCTGGTAAAGGAAAAGTTATGTTCCTTGAAGATCAACTAAAATAATTTCAATTGTCAACAGGAGATATCACTAAAGTTCTAGATGACACTACCTTTTTAACAGTGTACGATTCCCTTCTGGCCAGAATTACATGCTACAATACATTAACATATAAAAAATCAAAATAAATGAGAAAATCGCAACTTATCTATTAGATATATACAAATTACACTTTATCTAGTTAATAACTCAATCATATTTACTCGAATCTCATATTTACTAAGAATTAATATTTATATACATCATTTCTTTCATTAGAATTGTATGAAGAAATAACACTAACATTCTCTAGTTTCAAATTTTAAAGAGAGAAATTAAGAACACACAAACACATACTTCATCTCTCTAAATATGATGTACTCAAATTACAAATGTTTTAAATGAAAATGATTCTTTGAATGATAACATAAATTTTTTATGCAATTTATCTACCTTAATAATAGTCTACACCACAGAAACTAAATGTTTATACACAAGTATTAGTGAAACCAGTTTATCTTATAATTTCTGTTACCATGAAACATATTACACAACATCTTAACACATAATCAAAATCCTATTCATGAACTAAAAAACATCAAACACTTTACACATCTTAAAATCTACTCTAGAATAATAGTACTGAAATGAATACATCACTATATTAGAAATATTTTTCCTTATAACTCTTAGTGAAACATTTTGGTATATGATGACATGTTTATAATACATATAAGTGTATTAATATATATGGATACAGTATAGAAATATGTATAGAAAGTAAGTATTCTTTCATAAATGTGTTACACATTTTAATATATCAATTTCACTCACTTAATTACAAAGTTTTATCTTAAATGCATACATAACGTATATGTATTCCTGGTCAACCTTATGACACATAGTAATTAAACAAGAAAAAAAAAATTCAATCGTTTGAATATCATATACCCATTTTTTAGAAAAAATGAAAATAAAGAAATTATGTTCATTATAGAGATGGAAATAATAATACACTCTTGGGGAATTTATATACAAAAATTTAATCAATCCTACTTAAGGCATCTGCATTGGCATGACTTCTCCCTGGTTTATGAATAACTTCAAAATTAAATGGTTGTAGTGCAAGAGACCAACGCATAAGGCGCGGATTTGTTCCTGCATTGGTTTTCAACCAAACTAATGGGTTATGGTCGGTCTGAATAATAAATTTCTGCTGTCCATCAGGGTAACAATTAAGTTTTTTTACTGCATAAACGATAGCTGCACACTCTTTTTCGGTTGTGCAGTAAACCTTCTCGGCGTCAGAAAATTTCTTGCTAAGGTACAGGATGGGATGCTCTTCCCCTCTATCATTTCTCTGAGCCAGGACTATTCCAATACCCGTGTCAGAGGCGTCAGTTTGAAGAATATATTGATTCTTGACATTCTCCGAAGTCCAGTCAATATATCCTTTCTTCGATTTCCCTTTTAACTGTTCTGTTAATGGTGCTGCTAAACTCGAGAACATTGGGATGTACTGTCTATAGTATCCCGCAATTCCCAAAAAGGCTCTAACCTGGGTTTTAGTCCTTGGAACTGGAAAATCTAGTATTGTTTGAACTTTCAATTGAGCTGGAGACCTCTTTCCTAACCCTACGACATGACCAAGATATTTAACGCTATCTTGTGCGAATTTACATTTTGCTGGTTTGATTGTTAAACGAGCATTCTGTATCCTTTCCAGTACCTTATCTATGTGGCTTATATGATCGTCCCAGTTTTCTGAAAAAATAGCCACATCGTCTAAATATGGTAGGACAAACTTCTCACACCCTTGAAGTAGTTCAGCCATCAATCTGCTGAAATAATAGGGCGCATGTAATGGACGATAAGTTCCAAAACTGAGCCTTTGGAGTTAAGGGAATCTGCCAATAACCTTTTGTTAAGTCAAGTAAGGTTATATATTTGGCAGCTGCGACGGTTTCAATTCTAGGCTCTATATTTGGTAAGGGATATAAAACTGAGTTCTTATTACTTCATTCAGTTTCCTATAATCAATGCAAGGCCTAGGATCTCTTCCAGGGGTTTCAACTAAAATCATGGGTGAGGCATAATCTGACTCTCTTATTTCTATTACTTGATACTTCAACATTTTCCTTATTTCTTCTTGCAATAAATCAGTTTGCCGTGCCGGCATTCTGTATGGTTTCGTCCTAATAGGTACATAATTTAACAGTTCAATGTCATGCTCTACCAAGTGCGTTTTTCCTGGTTCATTGGAAAATATTTTAGAATAACGGCATAGGATTTCTTTTAGTTTATCTATTTGTTGAATATTCAGTCGGTTTTCTAACTGACTGTGTTCTGTAACTTCATTGAAGTCAAAAATATTCGGGTTAGAATCGATACAAGGAAAGTTTTCTTCTAATTCGTTCGAATCTTCCTTTGCCCTACTGTTAATCATATTTATAAATTCGGCTCTTTTGTAGTACGGCTTCAGCATATTTACATGAAAAACTTGATTTGAATCGGTGTTGTTGTTAAAGCTCACCACATAATTCGTCTCTGAAATTTTTTTCTCTATTCTTCCCGGTCCTTTCCACTGCACAGATAGTTTATTAGGTCGATTCATCCTTAACACTAACACTAAATCTCCTTCTGAAAATTCTCGCTTAATAGCATTCTTATCATACAATGCCTTTCTTTTAATTTTCGTTTCTTCCATTTTTTCAATGGCTAATTCCTGACATCTTTTAAGTCGATTTATGAGTTGGAAAACGTATTCCACAACGGGGGTCACCTCTTCTGTAGTCCCCATCCAATTCTCATACAAAAGAGTTATAGGTGTTCTCAAATTTTTCCCATGGACCAATTCAGTGGGAGTAAAACCTGTGCTTTCATGAGTGATGGTTATTAAAGCGAAAAGTGCAGCTGGCAACTGTTTTTCCCATTCGGGAGAGGATTCAATGCATATCACTCTTAAGATTCTTTTCAGAGTTCTGTGAAATCTTTCGACGGGATTACTCTGAGGATGATAAACCGAACTTCGAACAACGTTTATTCCAAAGTTTTCAAAAAATACTGATGTTAAAATACTCGTGAATGAAGTTCCCTGGTCCGTTTGTGTGTGTGTGTGTGTGTGTGTGTGAATTTCCTTAGGAAATCCCAATCTACTGAAGATCTGGAATAAAGCTTCCACAACTGTAGTTGACGCTGTATCAGGCAGTGGCACTGCATCAGGATACTTCGAGGACATGCACGTGACAGTTAACAAATATTTATTCCTTGTAGGTGTAGTGGGAAGGGGTCCTACTGCATTAACGTTTAATTTGGAAAAAACTTCACTTATTACTGGAACTAATTGCATTGGTGCTTTTTTCTGATCATTTGCCTTACCTGCCCTCTGACAGGGATCACATGTTTTCACAAACTCCTCTATCTCTTTATAGCACTGAGGCCAGTAAAAATATCTTGGAATCCGATTCTTCGTCTTCGTGACACCTAGATGGCCTGATGTACCTTCATGACCCATTTTCAGAATTGACGATCGGAATTTCTCAGGAATAACCAATAGGTGTCTTATATCTCCATTCTTATTTTTCCTGATTTTGATTAGAAGTTTTCCTTTGGTAAGTGAATAATCGCTTGCTTCTCTCTCATTATTCATACCCTTTTCTACCTTTTGAATCAAAGGAGCTAATTCTTCACTTTTCTGTTGGGCTTTTATGAGCTCATCAGTATTAATATTGATTAAACTCATTGTGTCCTTTTCTTCCGTAAATGAAGGCACAACAGATGTTCAATATCTTCAGCTAAATTTTCTTCTAACTTCATTTCCTCCTTTTCATCCACTTCACTTGTTCTGTTCTGTTCAGCTTCTTTTTTCCGCTGACTGCGAGTTTGAATCGCATTTTCTATTTCCCGTCACGGTAAACTATTATGCTCTTAATCTGATTCAAGGAGCTCAATTGTTCGATTTCCTAAAATATATCTTCCCTGATCCAATTGCTTTCGCACCACAGCTGCCTTGGTGATGATATGTCCCCACTCACAATCAATTTCTACCTCTGCGAGAGGTAAACAAGTCATATGTTCATCAAGAATATGTTGGACCCACACATTCTCACCTGTAAACATATTTGGTGTAATAAATTTCTCACAAATTATATCTTTTGAGGCTCCTGTATCTTTAAGGATAGGCATCTCAAATCCATTCACCTTACCTCTAGTAGTATATGGGTCGAGTGAAGCGTTTTCGGAATTACTTTTTAGTCTATTTATGGTTTCAGAGCTATATTTCTTCAATTTAGGACATTGTGGTCGAAAATGATCATGATCCGCATTCAAAACACTGGAGGCGTCTTCTTGTTTCAAAATCTTGATGATTGTTACGGTTTTTATGTTCTCTGGTATTCCCAGGATTATTCATGGATTCCTTTTTCCTCGGAATAACCGTTGGGTTATTCCACTTCTTTTTCATCGTGTCCTTGGAATATGACCATGGAATTTTTTTCTGAAATGTTTTCCTCACATCTTCATATTCCTCTATTTTACGAGCGAGATCAACAGGAGAAATAATACTACTCCATTCGTCCAAATGATGTTCCTTAAATTCATTTGGAGCCATTTTCTTTAATTGATCCGTTATCATTAAATCTTTCAACTGTGTTCGAAAGTAGTAATACCTAATCCAGCAATCCACCCTTCAAAATAGGTCTGAAGTTCAGAATAAAAATCGTCCCACGTGGTCTCCGGATTTTTCTGGTGTTTAACAAAAAGCTGACGAAATTTTTCGGGGCTTAATTTAAATCTTTTTAGAAGCAATGCTTTCACATGATCGTAATCTGATGCAAGTTCTTCGGACTCTCTCGCGATAATATTTACAATATCAGGGGGTAGAACACTAATTAGTTGCGGAACCCAATTTTCTTTAGAAATCCTATTCATTTTGGCCTGTCTTTCAAATAAAACCAAAAACAGGCTTATGTCATCCTCCTTTGCCTTAAATTTAGAAGTTTATGCAATTCAAAAGTGTTTGAATGGTGTCTCTCGCTAATGTGATCATTCTCGCTAACACGCGACGTATTACCTCCTAATCTTCAATTCTCGCGTTTAGCATTTCTCGAACGAATTCTTCATCGTAATTTGTGCTATTTACAATGAGGTCTCTAAGGTCTATAATTTTTAGATCATCAGTTACTCTTTCACCTAATTGTTCTGTAATATAACTTAGGTCTGATTTTCGACCTTTTCCTAAGTAAGCCATTTTTAGACAAAAAGTTTTTACAATAAAAAAAATATTTCAAACCCCACAATTAGAATGAAATATCACTTATACACTTTTTTTAAGAAAATAATAATAAATAGTAAAATTCAAAATTGGTAATCATTAAAAAATAATTTTAAGCAAATGTATGCATATACTTAATCATTAATAGCAAAACTCCAATACGTATTTGATTACCTATAATATTTGTAACACATACACACTATTTATAAATATAAAAATACTTTTAGCAAATGCTATACAAGGATTTTTGCAACGAAAAAAGAAAACTAATTTTCATAAAAAACAATAAATTGCAAAGTATCAAAAGCCAAGTTTAAAACAAAACCTTCTATTTTTCATACAAAATAGTTTAAAATAAATATTTATATTCATTTTTTTAATAAGAATTATTTCTTGTGAAATGCTTATAGATTTTATATGAAACCTTTCTCCAAGTAACTTGCGCAATTTTTAAAAAAAACACACCGGAAATGCAATGAATAAAATACACAGTATTACATAATCATGCTATTCACAAAAAAATATATATATATACTTTTAACTAACCAATTTCTCTTCTATCACAGGATGTGACTCATGCAATTTTTTTTTAAAAAAAAAATATTTAAATATAACTAAATACAAAGAAAAATGCACAAAATGTAATTTAAATCATTTCGTCAGATAAAGAGGGAAATCGTACCTAAAATATATTTTTGTTGGTCGGCACCACGTTGTTAAGATTTCTGGATTCCACAGAAAAATTTCACCGAAAGGGCCTTTATTCTCCGGGTGGCGTTTCTCTTAAGACCAGGGTGGTCAAAATACTTTTTCTTATGACCAGAATTGTCATTTGCCGGGATGGCACTTGTTTCAAAACCAGGGTGGTCTAAATACTTCTTCTATGAGCAGAACTTCTTACGTCCGGGAAGGCTCGTTGATCTCTTCTCAATCTTAATTCATCGATTATATCTCTAGCCAAAAATTACATTAGAGTAATTATTTATCTCCGTCGGTGCCTCCACTAAATAGACTGTAGCGTATTGGATACGAAAACTCACAGTCAGGCTAGATATATAAATATGTACAATTTATTTACAGAACATTCTAAAAAATCATCTTACATCCAGAGCACGTTTCTGCCTTCTGCTTTCAGCCCGGAACCTTCAAAAACCGGTCCTCTCGCATGTCCCTCTCTAGAGGAGTCTATTCGGAACGTTAGGGGAAAGGCATTTTGAGCAGCCCTTCTCCCCTACAATCTCATGCAGTACACCATCCGCTCTTCGATTACGACATCATGTGTTGACTTAATAATAATCGTTACAAGGTGTAGGGTCAACTAAAGAATGAGAAGAGAGAGAGAGTTTCCATGATCTTAACATGACTTTATTAAGACCTTAAACTTAAACCTCTTACAGATTAGATAATAATTATATATGTGAGAATCTACGATGAAAAAAAGCAACTAACTAAATGAAATTTCGAATATCCGTACTTGCAATTAAGTAGGCTTGAAATATTGATATTATTGAATTATGTTGATTTTTATAAATTCTCGGCTATTTCTTCTCAACTCTGCTACCAACAATATTTCGACTTAAGCTTACATTTTTAATTTGCTTTGTTTGTGCTGGACATAATATTTCTGCTTTGTTTTAAATAAACATTAACTAATAAATTCCCTTTAGTAATAAATAATTTCGTAAAAATATATAACTTTTACAGCAGCTGTATAGTTTTCAACAAATTTAATGAGTGTGCTTTATTGTTTTTGAAGAATTGATTACACACACACAATTCGGACAATTTGTCTTCACAAAGTTTTGCCAAGTATTGGTCAAGTTTGCTTCATGATTTGTGTCATAGTGCCTTTTAAAAATATATTCCTTAGCAACTGAAATAGTTTTTAGATATCTGGCATATTTAAATCTTATTTTGAACACAAAAAATATTACAGTTGCCTTTTTCTTGAAAATTACGGCGTTTCTTTTGAATTGATCTTTCTTTACTCATAATTGAAATTTGATTGTGTTTTCATTCGCAAACGATTAAGTGTACACTGCCCTCTTTATCTTGACAGTCCTGAATATTTTTTTATAAAATTTTAAAAAACATTTTTGATTACCTCTTGCTGAATGGACATTCCAAACAGAAAAGGAGGACGAGAAAAATAGTCGTTCACACGAAGAATGGTGTACCATCCATATAGTGAAGAATATGCATGATGCTTTCAGAACTTAATAAAAAAGTAATTTATTATATTAAACTCAAATATAAAAATGTTTAATAAAATATAAGAAAAACTATTTTTAATCTAAAGGCCCTTTTTATAATCAAAAAGAATTTCTTTTAAAACAAGAACAGGTAACTGGTATATATATTGTAGACAGTAGCGCACCCAGAAACTTTTCAAGGGGGGAGTGGGGGGGGGGCCGGGGTCGAAAGTTCGCCATTCATGTATCATGCTCCTTCGGATTTTGTCGATTTTCGGGAACAAAACACAGTAAAAAACTAATTATTGAATAAATAATTAGCATTAATTAATAAAATTAATCATTAATAACAAATACTTAATTAAATTTTACGTACTATATACTTAGAATTATAATCAATCGGAAAAAAATCAAAGGCTTTGGGGCGGGTCCGGATCCCCATGACCCCCCCCCCTTGTGTGCGCCACTGATTGTAGATTTATATATATACTGTCGGACCTCTATATAACGAAGTCACTAAATCCCGAAAAAAAGTTCGTTATACAGAAAATTCGCTGTATAGAGATTCATCTTTTAATTTTCTTTATATAAACCACATAAAACAAGTTTTAAATTCATAAACACACTATATATTTAAAAAAGTAATTATCCACGCCTTTTGTAAATTAATATATACTTATTTTATATACCTTACCTTTCAAAAAAAGGAAGAAAGAAAGAAAAACTGTAAAAAAAGTTGCTTGACGCCTTTATCCACTTCCTGAAGAATTAAGTTTTTTTCTTTGATTTTCAAGCACTTACGTTTTGACATTTTTGAGCTACGAGAAACGAAGTTCCAGTATGACTCATCAACAATACAAATGAACGGAGACTAGTTCAAGAACGCGAGACTCCACTGAGGGTAAAGGGGGATATCGAAGATGTTTCCTGTGAACTGGACAATGGGGGTTAAAGTTTGCACTTCTTGGATTAAATGCCCAGAGTTCTATTGCTCTCGGTGAGTTAGGCACCAAATAAAACCAGTTAAAGATTTTTATGACTACCATAAAATATGTCAAAAGAGAGAATAACTTGGAATTTCCAGAAATAATTTTAAAACAGGGAGGAAAAAAATTAAATCACAAGAGAAAAAAGTTCGTTATATAGAAAATTCACTTCGCTATTGGGAGGTTATTTTACGAAGAAAATCGTGAAATGTTCTTGGTTCCAGGAAAAAGCTCGCTATATAGAAAAATTCGTAATACAGAGGTTCGGTATATGGAGGTTCGACTGTAAAAATCTAAGATCCATCTCAAAAACCTGATAATTAAACATTTTTAAAAAGAGTCGACGGGCCGCAACTTTCGTACTGGCGTGCCATATGCGGCCCGCGGAGCGCGTGTTTGACACCCCTGGTGTAGAGGGACTCGCACTCAAAGGTCACTTGTCGGTCGATATGAGGAAAGTAGGGTTCTCAAGTGTCATCCTGTTCACCTGACACACAACGGAGTGCATGTCCCAAAATCGTGTTGCCTGTAATGCTACATTAAAACAGTAAATTAATAGGAAACTTTTAATAAATATTCACATGATTAGCGTATGTTACCTCTGTGAAACAGCGTGAAGATTTTTTTTTAATATTTTCTCTTAAGAAGCGTAACTCTCTCCCTCTTTGTTGAAAGTTCTTAAATGATTAAGGATCTTAAGGGGGTAATGAATAACTTATTTTTACTGATTGAAATATGAATATCAACACCAATGCTTAACATTTATATTTTAATGAAATTCGACTTTTTAATAAAGTAAATTCATGAATTACAGTGTCAAAAATTAAATTTTCACAACAGATCTGACTATGTACAATACAGACTGGGGCGTCGATCCCCATGCGATGTCCTGGTTCGTTTTTAATTTCTTAAAAATTCAAAAAGATCATTGTACTAAACGGTTCGCTGCCACCAAACAGAAATATACGCAAAGCAGTGTGTGTATTGGCCCAAGGTCACGTATACTGATATGGACACAGAAGGCCTTGGCCTTCATGGGCTGTTGCGCCACTGAGTTAAGTGTGTTTATTATAGGGAAAGCTGATTCTATTTGCCGTCATGTATTATGTATAATTGTGCGTGACACTGAGATGAGATCTTGTTCGAAGTAAATCGTTGAATCTTATTTGATGAATCACATATTAATGAAGCAATTGAATTTTGATTTATAAGTCGGCGCTAAGATCTTGTGGATTTGAATCACATAATTTCTTACAACATATTTGAATTTTTGATCAAGACTCATAATTTTATCAACATTGGGTATTTTAATCATAAACGAATATTTACTGGCCATTTCATCACATACTTTACCGCTTTATATCTCCACTTTCTATTTTATTAATAACGCTATTTGTTTACTATAAATTTTTCTCTAGGACAGAAACTTATTTTCAGGGCTGTACATCATTGAGCATATTTTCGATGTGTTTTTGACGGTTAATTTTGTAATCTACATCTGGCAGCTTTTCTTTGTTACTCACATGCTTCTAAATTTGCCCCGCAATTTTACTAGGAAATGTACTAATAAATTGTAAAGATATGCACGTTTCTAGCATTATGTCTTGTTTTTGCAATCTCTTGCGAACTCTTTGTAAGTTTTCCAAACATTTTTTTCCCTCGGAACCAATATAAGTATGAACTCTTATTCTTGTAGTTTGACAATCTACTTGTTCTCATCTGGTTTCTCCTTTTTGTTCTTCCTTTATAGATATGGCATATGAAGCATTTATAATTTTATTAAATGCTTCTAAAATAGCTGCAGTTTCTTTAATGTTATTTTCTCATCTTGACTCTTATAGACTCCAGCATAGTTTCAATCCAAGTGATTTTTAAAAGTCTGCCATCTATTTGTCGAAGCTGAAAAAAATTATTAAGCACTTGGACTAATAAAAGAAAATTAAGAAAGCCCGGCATATAAATTTTTGAAAAATTATTGATTTTCACTTATTTTATATTTTCTAAAAGTTCAAATATTTCTGTTTAAAATGATATATGATATGAGAAAATACGATAGTTAGAAGTATTTTTATTTATTTTTTAAATGAAGCTACTCCTTGACGCGCATCAAATGCGCTCTGCTAGGAGCATCTGTGTTTCCCTTTGCATAAGTTTCTGATGAGCGCGAATACAAATGATGTTCAAGTGGAAAAGTTAGAGTGTATTGGGCTTATTCTCTCAAAAGTGTATGTGTACACGTCTTTTGGATCTTAAAAGCGAAACAGAGAAAAAGAAGTTAAATGATGGAAAAATCCTAAAACGTCTCGTAACCGACATTTTAATATCAAAAATTCAAAGATATTATAGTATGGCTATTAGAAATACTATCAATGATCTACACAGCATAAAAACATCTGTTTGGGCTGCTTATTTTCATCTTCTGTCTTCAAAAATGAGAGCCTTCAACATGGACTGTATCCTGCGATTATAAACGCCTGGTGCAAGTTTCAAAAGATAGAAGCTGAATGTAACGAAATGCAATATGATTATAAACGCATACACCATAATGAATTAAATGAAGCCAATTTTTAGAGCTCTAGGTGATCCTATATTAAGAAAATGTTTATATGGAACCCACAGAGCATTACCCAGGATCCAAATGAGTCAATTAATAACACCATATGGTCAGTGATTCCAAGATCTACATTTGTGGAATTAAAAACTCGGAAATATTAGGGGTAACTATGGCTATAGCACAGTTCAATATGAGTTATGTAGCAAAATTAATGATCTTAAAACATTGTGATATTGAATCAAGCTATAACTGTGTGTCGTGCTTCAAAAAACTAGATACACGTAGGATTCGTGTAGCCCGATGAAAGCATCTTAAGATCCCCAAAAAGGCAAAATTGTAAAAAATAATGAAAAAAATAAAATTATAGAAAAGAGTCTTTTGTATGAGCAGAGAGTTAAAAAAAAAGGCTTCATATGTTTCTGGAAAGTACTAAAAAAAGTCAATGCTCAGAAAATAACAAATTTTTACTTTAAAGCCTGTTTTCTCAAAATGTAGTATTTTTCAGTTTATGTACCTTTTTCTCGAAAACTATTTATTATATAATCCTAAAATTTTCAGCGAGCAGACTTTTAAGATGTTTTAACACTTTAATGGAGGGAATTAGATATATCTTGCAAACTTTTTTAGATATGTCCTTTTTAAACTAAATTTTAGGGGGAAAAGATTGGACAATTTTTAAAAAATTCATAATTAATTTAATTTTTAACAAAAAGACTATTCGTAAGAAGTATGTAGCTTCTGAGAAAAAGGCACTTAAACTTACGCAATTTAACATGGGCTTCTATGGACGTGCCGGACCCCCTTAACAAATAGTAAACATCAATCGAAGGCACGTCGACTTACCAGTTTCAGAGAATACGCAGCACATGGAACGTATATATCAAACGGATTCACACTTCTAAAATTTTTAGCTGCTTACCATTGTAACGCCTAATCATATCTACTTGATTTTCATATGACTGTTCCCTACATGTTATGGCATTTATTTAACACACTTTTTAAGGGTATTTAACTGTCCTGTTTGTGCCAGTTCACGCCTGTGTGATGCATTTTCTACTCAGAAAACGTTCAATTGGCTGTCCTTATTATATATATATATAGAATAATTACTGAGCTCTGGGTGGGTGAGTCAAGTTCTTTGCAAAATCGACTTATAAGCTATAATATCCAGAATGTTTTATTTGTGCTACAATTCCACGATGAACTTTTTGGGCCATTACCGAGATAAACTCTTAGCAAATAGCTTTTGTTAAATACGAAATTTTCCTGTTTTTTTGGAGGTTTCCATACTTGGTTATTTATGTTGCTAAAATGAATTGAATTGTCTAATGAGTTCCAGTAGCCCTAAAAAGGTACCATTATCAGGTGAACAAAAATTTCTATTATACCTCGAATAGTAAGGCCTATTTCTGCACAAATACGAATTACAACAATAACACTCAGTAATATGTGTTCGCAGTAAGCAATCTCCTTTAAAATTTGTTTATCTAGATCAGAGGTTCCCAAACATTTTTGCCTTATAGACCCCTTGCCGTGTTTTTTGTGGTTTGGGGTAGACCCTCTGCTTACCTACTCTATTGAATTTTTACGAATTTATCAACTTAAATCTCTTTTGGCAGCTAGTATAGAGCTACTTACTTTAAAAGAATTAAATTTCTCACTGTATTGAAGTATAGTGTTTAAAACTTACAAAAACACATGCTAATTAATTAGATTAAAATTTAATTAATACATAAAATAACCGAACAACAAACAAATGCTTTTAATGGGAGGGATGAATCTGGTGCTCTTCAATGACAAATTTTCAACATTTGGTATCAATCTTTTCAGGTTTAACCCTATATCTCCTCTGTTAGTAATGGCCAGTTCCCCCACCCCCTTCTTTTTTTTTATGCTAGTTTTGGAGATTTGCAACCGTGCTGAAACACCTCATGAGGAAAAACAATTAAACACTTCTCACGATATTCCATAACAGTTTTTTTTTAAAGCTAAAATTGCTTTTGTATTAGTTTTTACTCAAAGAACTTCGTTAGTGCCTACTCGGATCAGTTCCTTTTGTAATATAAATTTATTTATTTTGGCAATGTGACCATATGAATTGAGTATGACTATGGTAATACAAACCTTAGTCAAAGCATTCTCAAACCTAGTTTCAAAATCTGAATGAAAGGCATTCAAATGCTGAACGTAGATTAAAACTTCTTGACGTATTTTCTGTGACAAATTGAGAATATTCACGACCTCCAATATTATACTGCTTTAGCTTAATTCTGGAAAGAAAAGCTGAAATATTCCTTGCTTTAATAAAATTTATGCTGTGTCACCTTTTAACTAAAAATTAACCTTATTTAATTTAGTAAATAGTTAAATAGGGGTAAAATCTCTCTGGTTTCCACGTGATTAAATTTTCTTTTAAAATTAAAGTCACCATCTGGTTTAATGAGAGTCACTATCATAGACTCCAATTTACACATCAGATACCCCAAAATCAATTTTTTCGCGTACGTAGACCCCTTGCCAGTCATCGTAGACCCCTGGGGATCTATATAGACCACTTTGGGAATCACTGATCTAGATTTTGCAGCAACCCTAAACTTTGTCTGAGCGTTAATATGGTGATAGAGAGTCTATAATTGTAGAGTGGCCGTGGAGTGAGTGAGTGAGTGAATATTAACGTCGCACTGTTCAGCTACACGAGGGCTTTTGATGACGGACAAGTTAATTTTGAACCATGGTCAAGTGACGTGGACGACACCTGAGCTGGCACCCCTTCTCCTAATTACCACACCACACCAATGGGAGGACGTTTCAGCTCTCGACAGATTTAACATGCATCGCTGCCCTACATGGCGGGTCTTTAGTGGTACTGGGCTCGAACTCATGACATGCCGGCCATGATCCGATACCCTGACCACTGGGCTACCGCAGCCCCAGAGTGGCCGTGGAAGCCTGGTGGTTATGGTCACGAATTCGCGACCGGCTTTTCATGAGTGCCAATGAGGACCCGCCGTGTAGAAACATGTGAAATCAGTCGTAGCTCAAAGTCCTCACGTTGTCGTGGCGTGGAAGCTAAGAGAGGTGGCTGCCTCGTTACTTATCCGTGATTCAAAATTGCGAAGTCTTTTGCCAGTGGCCCTCGTGTTGCTTTATAGTGCGTTGTCAAACACTCACTCACAGTGATTATAGAACTTCTTATTGGGGTTCCCGATTAATTTGGTATTCCTCCATTCACTAAAATCTGTTGATTTTACGAATACTGAAGATTTTTCATTTCCAAAAAAACACACACACAAAATAGAACAAACATTCATTAAATTGCGAGTAAAAATAGTCATTATTTTTCGTAGCTTTCTCCGCGTACCTTTTATCCTAGGCTTAAATTAGTTGTCGCTTTTCGAGCCACGGTTTATTAAAAAGAAGAGAGAAGAATAAAATAAAAATGAAACACTTTATATGAAACAGAAAGAAATATTCTTAATAAATAGGAAAGGAAATAGAAATTATAACAAAAAAGAAAATAATAATTATAATAAATTATTATTGGTATCTGGCAATTACGTTTGGTGAATAACAAAAAACCCTCACTAAATAGAGGGAATATTTAGCGCCTTTTCTTAGAAACGCATCTATTCCAAAAAAATTAATTTGAAATTCAGTGGAAAATTTTACATTTTGAGTCTACATTTCCTGGGTAGTAAAACTGTTTACATGTCGAATAGTTTTGACATTTTTTTTTAAAATTCATTTCTTATCATTTTTTTCGAGAAATTCTAACATATAATATGAACAGAATACAAATACTCGCATTTATTTAAAATTAAAAGCAATTTTAATTTTTTACTTAAGTTTTGAGGTTTTAAATATTTTGGACCTTTATTAATTTCAAGCAAATGACTGTTCTATGATAAGATTTTGGATATTTTGATGAAAAGTGAGAAAATCAATTTTAAAAAAAAACTATGTTTCGCTTTTGAACACTCTTTCTAAGGCAGTAATTCTCAACCCCCTTTTTTTTTTTTTTTTTGTCGTTGTTGCGGTACACTTTTAACAATTTCAAAACTTGGCGGCACACTAACAATAAAATAAGTTTAAAAGAATTTTACTTATATGTAATACACTATGTAAAATAGTTTATGATGATAATTTTCAATTTCAATATTATGACCACTTACAGCTTAACTTCAAAGGACGGTGGTAATAATTTAATATTCACGAACACATGGAAGTCTCCTTGTTATCTCTCTCTAAACATTATTAAAAAGAAGTCTCGTTTTCAAATTTTAGGGATCTCTATTCATTTTGAAATTATTTCCACTTCGATAAACTTTTACATGTAGTTGTGGTACTATGTATACCGTATGCAAATATTTTACACTACACAACATACCGATGAATTTCCTCAAGTAACAAACAATGCATAAAGTTGGAACAAAAATATTAATTCTTAGCAATAATAGTATCATTGTGAGTCCCCACTAACTCTGATTTTTACTTTTAAGATGTAGAATTTGTAACCAGTTCTTGTAAACTTCGGTCATTTTTTTTTACAAAATAATAGCAAGCATCTGAAGAAATTTCAAACTATATTGATTTGTTATGTGTGTCATTGGTACAATTCTCTTCAAACGGTTTCTTTTTTCAATTCTTATTTTTAGTTTTTCATAATGATATGGTACACAATGTAAATAGAATTTCTGTTTACCGTTTATTTATTAATGAAATTTAGAACAAATTCTAAAATAAATAACCCAATTCAGCTCAAGTTAGAATAAACAAAAATATCTCTCACTTCGGTTTTTTAAAAATTTTCTTTAGAATAATAAAATCCCTGTCATTAAGATATCAACTGTAGCGCCATCTATAAGAGAAATAAGCAACCAATTCTGACAGAAAAAAATTTTCTTCCACATGGTAGACATTATTTCTACTCGATATTGTTGATGCTCACTAAGTTGCTTGAAAATAATTTATCGGTAAAAAGTAACATTATTAGGAATCATTTTAAAAGAGATATAATATTTGTTCATAAGATCTAAAATAGGATTTTATTACAAAGTAAAAAGCATATATTAACTCAGTGCCGCAACAGCCCATGACGCCAAGACCTACTGTGTCCAACTCAGCATACGCGACCTTGGGCCCTAAGGTGCATGAGCAGATGTTCCGGTCAGGTGGTCAGTAAAAACATATATTAGTAAGAAATAATAGTTGACTTCTTGCATGCACAGATCATAAATTTATGCATTAAATTATGAAATTTGTTTTTCTCGTAATTCACACACACACACTTCAATTACTTTTAATAAATAATGACAATTACAATAGGGAATAAACTCACTTAAAATTAGCTCAGTAAGTTAATTTAAAGCATATTTATTTGATAAATTTAGCCATATCAGCATCTAAATTATGTAATTTGAAAAAAATATATATATTAAAATCATTTAACATCAATTATTAAAATTGTTTGGAAGTTGATAATTTTTTTTCAACTCGATTATTCTACCCTTCTGCAAGCTATTTTTACTTACTCTGCCGAGGAACATTAAACAAAATTAAGACATGTAGTATTTATAAAAAAAAATATTTACATTCATTTTGTTCATGCAGTAAGAACTACATTTAGATTACATTTCAAATGGTCTGATCATGAAAATTAAAAAGAAATGATTTGTTTTTTATTTTAATATTTATAAAATATTTAGTTCAATAATAATTTGAAGTTACTCAATGGTCTTAAAAATTTTCAAATAAAGAGGACAGTGTATAAATGTTAAGCCCCACTCGTAAAATTTCACACTTAGTTGTAAGGAACGATTGAGACTTAGATTGATTTAAAAAGTACTTTCAAACCCAAGCCTCTATTTAAAAATTAAGCAAAAAAGGATAAATTCATCTGTTACTCTATCAAAACGGTAATTGATTCAGAAAAAAAAAAAAAAAAAATGGAAGAAATTTAGAAAATGATTAATATTTTGAAGATGTATATAACTTTACGTTATAATTCACAGTATATATCATTTTAAATATCTAATCTTAAGTGGTACAAATAGTTCTTATCATTCAACTTGCTGAATAATATTAAACCTACTTCTTAAGAAATTCAAAATTTGCGTGAATTTTTCCATTTTATTATTTATTGCACATGTATATAAATTGGAATGCTTGCGTGTTTGTTTATTTGTGTCTTATACAGATCTAAACTGTTGACTGTATATCCCTTCAAAACATTCTAGGGAACTTCACCGAAGTTTCGAAGGAGCCATAAACATATTTCTGCCGAAAAGAGGAAATTCAAATTTATTTTTGATGAAATTTTTTTATCAATTCTATTATTATCGATAGATGGCAGCAGCACCTAGTTATAAAAGGATATTTTTTTAAAAAATTCATTCGCATACAAAGAACAGGAACTTAACAATTTTCAGCAGTGATTTCTTATTTTTATGGGTTTTTTTTTAAATTTTTTAAATTCATGATTTTGTCTCGTTTTTAGTAAAAATATGGGAAGAAATGTTTTAAAAATTTGAAAACCATTTCTATTTATTTTAGATATATCGGCTATTTCTGATTAAATTTCGCATAGGAAAGAAAAAAGTGAACAATGTATAAAAGAATCACTCTTAATTGTGAGGATCCACACGTATTCCAAAAAATCTATGCATCTACACACTAAATGGAAAAAACTATACATTATATGTAAACACAAGCGATTGCTTGAAGTTTATGTTGAAAATGTTTTCAGCTTCCCGTTAAATTTTTTTTTATTGTTATTCTTTTATTATTATTAATATAAGGATCAACAGAAACAAATTCATTATTGAATTCTGTCTTAAGTTCTTTAATGTAATATAGTTTTCAGATATAAAACCGGAAAATACCATTTTAACACGCTGGGATGAATAGATAGATCATTAGGTGAAATTTATTCACCTCAGGGCTAAATACAGTTTATTTACTGTACACAAGTACATTTATGCAGTTCTAGAATAACTATATAACATTACAGGAACACGTGGGGGAAGGACTTCCCGCACGATGCGTACACCAGAAAATCCACCGTCTTAATCAATCAACTACCGTTTTTCCCACCAGGGGGAAACCTCCAAGTACTCTGTCTGGTGGCGCCATCTAGTAATCATTACAATAAATAAATGATAAATAAAACCGTTTGTTACATCCTCCCCCTCTGGTTCCGACGGCGTCCCGACGAGGAACCAGGAGTCTGTGGGACCTTTGGTGGACGACCACGTTTACGAAGAGGAATAAGGGGTTTTACTCTGTCATTATTACAAGGAAAGGTGTGGTGCTCTAAGATAGTTGTTGCTTCTCCCCCTGGTCCGAAGACATTTTGGAAGGATTCCAACAGGAGGGTGAGTTTCTTCTTCTGGACAGAGGTTAAACTTTCACCTTCCCCTTCTCTTAATTGGTAGGTGTTGCTGGACATCTTCTCAGCTATGGACGGGGTGTCCAATTCTTCACCAAATGGATACTTCTGGGTAGGATTGTCCCAGAAGTACCAACAAGTATTCTTCACATCTAGAACCAAACCAGCAGAACTAAGGAAATCTGTTCCTAGAAGAGTTCTATTTCCCTTTGCCTTTGGGAAGATTATGAATTTGGTCAAGACTGATCTCTCCCCTCAATCTCTACCATCACCTGGGTTGTGAGGGTCTCACCTGTGGTCTGTTGACCCCAGTTTTATCACGCTGGGATGAATAAGTGAATGTGATTTCAAACAATCTCTTCGAGAGAAAGCCTTGTTGCATATTTCACAAACATGACGCTTTTCACTGAAATGAATAAGTAAATGCGTTTTCAAATTTCCTTTTTGAGAGAAAGACATGTTACATATTTCACTAACATGGCGTTTTTCATTGGAATGAATAAGTAAATGCATTTTTTCACCATAGTATCCGGATGATACTAAAACCGATAATTTACCAACTAAAAGACAAGCACTTTCACGTTAGTATCAGGACGATACTGAAACTGATGATTTCAAGCACTTTCCCGTTAGTATCAGGACGATACTAAAACCGATGATTTTCAGATGCAATCAATCACTTGCACGTAGACTGTCAGGGCGACACACCAAAATTTCCATAAACGTGGTCAGTTGGTCGAAGAAAAGCGACATGTCCGCTCAAGGAAAACGTTGGTCAGTATTTTGGTTCCCTCAAAGATACATTTCACAAATTCAGGGTCTTCCTTATAAGCATCATTTGATAAGATTTTAGCCCTTAATTCAATTATTTTTAGCTCTTCCCCATCAGACTCAAATTCATCTAACTCAATAGCAAGCATAATGAGATCAGCTTTTTTTCCCTTTCCCAGAAATGACATGATTGAAAAAGTTTAAAAGTTGCAAATAAATAAAATAAATAACTAAGGTCAGGGCCTGATTGTCCACCAAAGCTCTTACAGATATGGGTATACACTTTAAAATATAGCTAGCCTTTATAAATCTTATAATATATTATGCACTTCAAAAAACAATTAAAATGGGTAAATAGATTAATAACATATTCAAAATACCAACAAGGAACATTAATTCAAATAATAAAATAATATAAAGAAAATTTAGGAATCCTCAGTTGAAATAATATAAAATTCAATGCAATGAAAATACTAAACAAAAGTAAAATAATCAGGCATGTAATGAATGCTACCTATAACTTCAATATGAAATCAGTAAAATATCAAGCAAAATAGTAATTATCAATATGAAAAAAAATTAGGAATCATGGTTTGTAATGATACAAAAATTCAATGCAATGAAAATACTAAACAAAACTAAAATAATCAGGCATGTAAAATGAATGCTACCTAAATTCAATATGAAATGAGTAAAATATTAAGCAAAATAATAATTATCAATGGGCAATTCAAAATATTTAACAGGAAACGTTATCTCAAGAAATAAATTAATATAAAGCAAAATTAAGAATTATCATTGCATAAGAATACCAAAAAATCAATGAAATAAAATAAGATCATTCACACACACAAAATTGTGTAATGCTACAAAAATTCAATATGAAATTCTTTTATAATATATCAGGTGTTCTAACACAGTCAATAACACTGTAGCAGGGTTGCTATCACTTGTTTTATCTTTTTGCGAAACACACACACACACAATACTGTAGCAGGTTGCTACCACTTGTATATGAAAAAATGCACAAAACACTATTGCAGGATTGCTACCTCGAATTTTGAAGAATAATCACTAGCACTAACGCACTGTAGCAGGATTGCTACCGCGAATTTTGAACTGATCACTATCACTAACACAGTGTAGCAGGATTGCTACCGCGAATTCTGAAAACTTTCAACAGGAAATAGATTTTCTTCTTTTTCCTCTACAGACAATTTAAGTCAGAAGGATTCATTTTGTCTCTTTCAATTTTCAGCAGGACCGTAGACGGGTGATTTCAAAATGAAAAAGTATTCGGGTTCATTTCTTGCTTTAGAAGAATTGCGGCGCAATACCAATATTTTCTTCCGGGACGGTATGGTTTACAGAGCCGGTTAAATTTTCATTTTCCTGCGGCGTTTCATCACAGCGGTGGTTTCTGCTTCTACGGGGTCGTAAGGCTTAAGCCACGGGTTTGGGCGCCAGTTTTAACACATTGGGATGAATAGATAGATCATTAGATGAAATTTATTCACCTCAGGGCTAAATACAGTTTATTTACTGTACACAGGTACATTTATGCAGTTCTAGAATAACTATATAACATTACAGGAACACGTGGGGGAAGGACTTCCCGCACGATGCGTACACCAGAAAATCCACCGTCTTAATCAATCAACTACCGGTTTTCCCACCAGGGGGAAAACCTCCAAGTACTCTGTCTGGTGGCGCCATCTAGTAATCATTACAATAAATAAATGATAAATAAAACCGTTTGTTACACCATATAATTCATATGCATACTCATATCAGGGGTAGCCAACCTTTTTGGAACGAGTGCCACTACCTCATAAAAAAAACATGCATGCCACTTCTAACTTATCCGACAAACTAAAAAATATGAAAGGTGAAAAAAATTTTCTTATATAGGTTTATTATGAGATTTTTATACAAATCGCATATTTTTTTATGAAGTCTTAAGTCAGTCGTGGAAATTTAAAAATAATATAAAAAAAGACAAAAAAAAAGTCAAATTTATAGATTTTATTATTGTGTTGTTAATAACACACACACAGGTTCAATAAGTTTTACTGGTTCAATCAGTAAGGTTACGAAAAAATAAAAAACAAGTAGCTTGAAACATTCAATTTTAAATAATTATTCAACAGTCAGTACTTGCTTAATATTGTTCTTGAATTTGTGGGTTTTCTTATGATCTATATTAGGATTAGTTCTCTCACTTCTCTGGAAGACTCTAAGAAGGCAGTAGGTTGTTTAAAGTGAATATCAGTTAATTTTGAGTTTTAAATTTGATTTTATTATATTCATAATAAAAACATTTGTTCACAAACATATATTGATGGAAACCTATACAACAACATCTGACATTCAAATCGTGTAGTTTCGAAAATTGCTTGTTTGTTCAGATTGCTAAAAATCAATACAATTCACGTCACTTGCAGTTGAAATAAGTTCCTTATATTTGCTTTCCGGTGTATTATGGTGCTTTAAGTCAATAATTTTTTGATTTGGATTTCAGGCGGGTAACAATTAATGCTTCTCGCAGAAAAATTGGAAAAAAGTTTGTGAAAAGATCCGCATTTCTTTATCATTTGGAAAATCAGCAAAGTAAGCACTGAATGAATCCTGTAAAGATGAAATTTAATTTTTAAATCTATCACAGCTTGGAGTACATTATTAACTATGGTAGATAGTTCCTGTATTAATGTGAAATGAGTTAATCTTTTTTTGCAAAAGCACAAGTTTGTTCACAAATGGAGATATACAACGAACTAGGGTAGGAAAAATACTAGGGTGAGTCGGAAAGTAAGTTTTCCCTGTCGATTGTGGTCAGAGTTGTGTATGAAAGTCAAAATATAGACTGAGACATTAAAGATAAGACATAACTTAATTTTTCCTCATAAGTACATTGAGACATTTGCAATACCGCTATTAAGCTTCAAAAAGCCCTCCAAGAAAAATTCAGGGCTTTGCATACAGAATAGCATCGGACTGGTGATGACGGATTTTTCCTCTCCATTGATGTGACCTTTGCTTCGGGAGTAAAATGGTGGACCCACGATTCATCCCTCGTCACAATCCGAAACAGAAAGTCATTGAAATCCTCATGGTAATGAACGAGATGTCCCAGGTTGACCGCCATGCATTGCTCCATGTGTGTCGGGGTCAGTTGTCAGGGCACCTATCGTGCTGACACTTTCCTGTATCCAAGAATGTCGTGTTGATGATCTTTTGAGGAAGGCGAACGGCATGATTAAAGCAAACCAGCGTATCACCATCGATGAAGTAGCGGAAGAACTTGGAATCGCGCGCGCGGACATGAGTGAACTCAAAAGATGCAAAGCCCTGAATTTTTCTTGGAGGGCTTTTTGAAGCTTATCAAGCGGTTTGGCAAATGCCCCAATGTACTTGGTATTTACGAGGAAAAATAAAGAGAGTTATACCTTATCTTTAATCTCACATTCTATGTTTTGACTTTCATACACAACTCTGACCACAGTCGACAGGGTAAACTTTCCGACTCACCCTCGTACAATCGTTTCGCTATAATATTAAATTTAATTTATTTAAATGTCTCACAATATTGGTAGGAAAAGCCAAATTTCACAGCCAATATTCATTCTTGAGTAGCAAGCACTCACTGAGGAGTTAAAAGTTTTTTCCCTTGATATTTTAAAACATGCTCCCTCAAATTCCAAAATATCGCGAGTGTACTTTCTTTGGAAAGACAGTGCGCACAACAATGAAGAGTATTCTCAACATGATAATTTTCTGTTGTAATTCAATTCATTAAGCATATTTAAAATAAAGTTTGATGGTTTTTCTTATCTGAGACAACTGCACTTCAACAAAATTGGAAAAAAAAAATTGTTATGTATTATTTTCTCTTTAGTTCTTTGGGTGTTTCATAAGTTGCCATCATTACAACTCCTCCGTGCCACAATGGGGCACGGGTTGGACACCCCTGATTTATATAATCTACTTTACATTATTTACTAAATCGTTCATCTTTTGGAGTCATATTTGTAGTTAACTTAAACTTATTCAGAATATTTAACAATATTAAAAACAAGTAATATAAAAAAAAAATTAAGTCAATTCCTGCTTAAGTCAACAAAGAAAAATTTAATTTTAATTACTTTTTATTAAATAGTTACAATTAATATAAATATGTATGTACAGAATCACAATAATAAGAGGCAAAAAAGAAAGTGATTTTCCTTGCAATTTTCCATTTTCCTTTCTATATATGGTGTTGGAAAATGTTTTTTGTTTGTTTGTTACTATATGTATTCATTAATTAAATTTAATTATTCTAATAAAGTAGTATATTGTAAAAAAGAAATCAAATTCTCAGAAATTAGGTCATCCCAGGTGGGATTCGAACCCACGACCTTTGAATTAGAAGTCCAACGCACTACAGGGACACAACGAACGATTTTCCTTTCTTATGCTGTTGGACTATTATTTTTGTTCGTTACTATTTATTCATTTTTTAATTTAATTAATGAATTAATATTTGAAAAAACTGTATTAACATCAATTGTCATCCACTACAAGTTTAAAAAAATGTACTTGAACTTGAATGGATGAACAAAAAATATTTTATTAACGATTGAAAATTTGAACAAGATTATATATATATATATATATATATATATATATATATATATATATAT
>BMAV01003284.1:127014-137415 GCA_019973955.1 Trichonephila inaurata madagascariensis | reverse complement strand
GAAACGACAGTATTTTGACAATAAAGAACAGAAAAAAACTGAAATACATCAGTCATCTTAGATAAAGAATAAATCCCCGCAATATACAAAATGAGAACCACAGGCTGAATCAACTACAAATGACTTGCTCAAGAAAATGGAAACTGCATTGAAAGTAAAACTCCATTAGAGAATTTTGAGCAGCTTTTTATTCCAGAGTAGTTTATGATCTCATTGTAAAAGAAACTGTGCGATATGCAAAAGATGACACAACACAAAACGAACACAATTTCTTGATCACTGCAAACGAAATACGTGTTTTGATAGGAATTTTACTTCTCTAAATGGTTATCATTCAAATACCTGTTGAACGTGATTACTGGTCAGATGCTGAAGACCTGGTAAAAAAGGATATGCCATGAAATATTTTGCAAAAGTTTCAATTCTATTTACACTTTGTGAACAATGGAACTGAAAGTAAGCATGCCCAGGATCGATCCTTCAAAGTAGAACCTTTATTTGCCTTACTTAATGATCATTTTTGAAATTTAGAAGCGAGTATGAGGACACAAAGATAAAGTAACGTGAAGAAGCCGAATTTGATACATTTTTACAACACAAACGTATGGACGGTGTGGATCACCACGACTAGTAGGCTGGACTTTATTCCATTAAGATTCATGGAAAAAAAGTGTTACTGGCCACTTTTTATACGTTCACTGGATATAGCTATGGTAAACGCCTGGGTAATTAACAAAACTTTCAACAAGAATGAAGTCTTCTACTGGAAGGGGTTCCGAAGAGCTGTAACAAAACAGTTTATCTAAAAAAACTATGACAAGAACAAGAGGTAGACCTAGGATCTCGATTGTACCTTCCAGTGCAAAATAAGACATCCGTAAAGACAGTAATGGTCATTTTTTATTAAGCGAGAAGAATAGTCTTTGTCAAAGGGAGAGTTGCAAAGGGAGACCAAAAACATACTGTAGCATGTATGACAAAATGCTTTCTCAAGCTTGCTTTCGACCTATCCACCAAGAATAGAGTGAAATTCAACTGAAAAGTGAGCACTATCTTGTAAAAAAAGTATTATTTAATTAAAATAAAATTTTGTACTCGGAAATCGCTTTTCATCAGTGAAGAAAACACTAAAACATGTAAGTGCAAGTCTTATCCCCCTAATTCCAGTGTCCTATTTAGAGGACGGGTCAGATTTCTTATATACAATATAAACTTTTTTCAAATTTTGTTATATTTAGTTTATTTAGGTTTAATTAACTTCAGAAAATATATAATTCTTCTCAAATTTGAGCAAAATAAATAAATTGGGATAAAACGGGTTAAAACAGAGAATTGCAGAAGTTTTTAACTACAACCACGTTTGTGTTGATTAAATTTGTTATCGATCCAACCACAGTAGCTTGAACTGGATTTCAGTTTAGTTTTGTTTCGTGAAACATGAATGTGTGTGTTAACAATTTGACCACAAAGTTAAAATATACCAATCGTGAGCAGTAATTTTTTTAAAAAAAATAACTGTATTTCATCTACAGTTGTTTTATTTTCCGATTGTTTGACAGCAGAAATAATTATTTCTGTATTAATCGTATTTTGTTTTAAAAAGTTGGAAAGATCTAAGTTTAACCCAGTAAAAGGTAAGGTTAAGACATTTGCAACTTATATAGTTTGTGTTATGTATGTTTCAAACGATCGTCANAACATGATAAAAAGTAAATTAATCCATATTTTATCGACCATTTTTTGATTCTTTAAAGTTTTAACTACTTATAAAAAAATTGCATTGTTTTCCTTAGAAAAATGTCATTGCTAATTTAAGCACCTTCGTTCTTGTATAATTTCTTTTAATCTAAACATAATAAAAATTATTATATGCAACTTTTTACCAGTTTGAAAGTTTTCAATCGAAATGTATTTCAGATTTCTTTATAAATATGTGTTAGTAATGTAAAATATTCAGAAGTTTGTTTTTTAAGAATTGTATAGATTATTTACGTGAACTGGCAAACAATGTTTCATGCGTTTTTTATTGCATTATATTTCTAGTCTTTTTTTTTTATTTGCTGAAGGCTTTGTGCTTCCTTTTCATGTTTTATTTTAAGGAAACTAAAACATTTTTCATAAAATTTTTATATTTTTTTGTGTTATGTAAAATTTATTTTTCTATTGATAGATTGATTTATATTTAGGAAATAAATTTTTAAGATTTATGTAATGTAAATTATAAGCATTATATTTGAAATCTTTACTGAAATTCTCTTAGATTTGGATTTACATTTTACATTAGTGGGGATTTTGGAATAAGAAGGGAATAAGAATTACATTAAATTATTTTTGTTTATAGGAATAATGTACAATGCTTTTATTATTAGAATGTATATTTTCTGTTGGACAACATTAAAAATCAAATGTAAAATTTTTAATCCAATGAATATTTCTAATTTAGATCTGGTTAAATTATAATTATATGATATATTTTTTTAATGAATGGAAATTTTTTAGATCTGTAAATGTAAAATATTTTAGAATAAAAGTTTGTATTAAAATTTATAATTTCAGTTTTATCTTGATAATCTTTTCATCTTTCACTCATCTGTAATCTAGTTAATAATAATAATAAATAATGTTAATTTTAATTTCATTACTTATTTTAAAATCAAAAGGGTTCAAAAATATTAAATTTTTTTTGGTGAAAAATTGCATATTTTGAAGGGCCAGCTGTAGATGCATTTTTAAAAACAACTTCATAGATTTTAGGATTATAATAATTACTGTGAAGAATATTGCCTTTGTAAAATGTGGATCCATTTATTAATTTAAGTAGAATCAATACAGTTTTTTTACTATCGGGACCAATCCTTGGGTATTGGCCGCCCACGTTCGAGGACCTACTGTGCCACCCCTGTAAAGGTTTTTTCATACTTTGACTAATACTTAACATTGATTTTATAAACTCATATACCTGTGTAAGAGTAAAAAATAAAACATAAATAAAAATGCTAATAGACTAAAAAATGACTTCTTTATTCTATTTTGTTTTTTTAAATTGTAAAGCTATGATTAAATTGAAAACTTTTAATTTCCAGAAGTGCATATTGAATTTAAACACTTCTATGTCATAGGTAATATGTATTAACCATATTAGATATTTTCGTAAAGCGACTTTCAAAAAAATCATTTTTGAGAAGCCTTTGTTAAGCATCGATTTACAGTATGTCGCTAATACTGCTGGTAAGAAAAGAAAAAAACCCTTTTTCTTGCTGTATTGCCAGCTTGCTATGAATTTTGCTACCAAATGAAGAATGTGTATAAGGAGTAAGCATTAATGGATTATGGACCAACACACTGTGCACTAACATTCTATTTTTCTTAAGCAATGCTATGTTATTGGGAAATCAGGACTTATTTTGATTTTTCAATAATTATTGAAAATTCAGTATATTTATTCAAATAAGTTTTATTTTGAGTAATTTGTAAAAAGCTTTGCTTTGATTCATAGAATGAGGTCGTCCCTTCTTTGGGTGGCTCGTTCGCAGTGCACGCTCGACACCCCTGCTAGGATCGTCCCTGTTCACTATTGGGTTTATTGACAAAGTAATCAATAAAAAATCAATGCTCTCCATTATAATAATTAATTATCCATAGACCAATGAATGAGGCCTGTAGAAACTTTAGGGTTTATTTTAAATATAGAGAATTTTTACATAATTTGATTAGTATTTTAATACTCCAGACATAATGGTATTATATGTATCTTTGTATATATAAACAATAACATCTTAAAATTTCTTGAGGCTCTGTGCAAATGCAGGCCCCATCTGTAATTCTTTTTAGTTGACAGATATAGCGTATGTTGTCAAATACTTGTGCAGATGGTGATCTGTAATAAAGAAATGTATGCGACTCATAATCTCAGGCATAAACAAACTTAAATGACTGTCACCTTTTGCTCAAATTATAGTGCATGGTAGTAGGACTAGGTCTTGACAGAATGACAGAGATAACATAATAATACAGTTTTGTCACTGTTGTGCCAGATGGCATACAGTTCAAAATTCTCAATTTTTCAGATATGTTGAGGAATATCATTTAATGATTAAAATTATTTGGATTATGATTGTATTTAGGCCTAGTTGAAAATGAGAGGATGCTCTCTGCAGAGGCCCTAGGCACAGTTGGCCCATGTCTTAAAATGTCCCTGTGTATAAATAATGCTCCTTCTGGGCAGGTTTTATGGAGTGGCCCTCCTTGCCTTCCCTTTGAATCAAAGGTACACAAACCTATGTGTACCTTTGAGTTTATATGTGTGTTAACTATTATAATTAAGAATGATTTAAATATTTTTCTTGGTGTACAAGATATAAAACCGTTTTTCTCTTGAGTTTTGTTCAAGGGGTTGCCAGTTCAGGTGTACCATCTTAGTCACTTGACTATGGTTCAGATTTACAAAGTCCATTATCAATAGTCCTTATGTTGCTTCAGACTGCATTGTAAACTTAAATCAAGTCAGTCAAGTTTTGTTTACTATAATATCAAATTGTGTCCTGTTTTAAAATAAAATGCCTTTTTTCCCCTGATATTTGTTCTCTGTCTTTTCAGACAAAAAACTGAATCAAGTATATAAATTCTTGTTTGTTTTGAAATACTATCAGTCCTTTACTTTTGTACCTAATTAGTATTTAGAATATTTAGGAAAGTTTAAATGTATAAATGTTCAAAATGTAAGAAAAAACAAGGAAATATTTTAAAAATATTTTCATTTTAATAAAGTGTAATAAATAACATTTTGTTAGTCTGTATTTGACACTTTCATTTAAAATCTATCAAAATGTAGTTGAATAGCATTCTTTTTTCTTTTTTTGCTAAATAATTTTGTAGCATAATGTCTTTTTCAATTGCCTTAAGATTTTTGCTCTCAATTGGATCACATTGTTTTATGATGATAAAAAAAATCATGAAGTGGGGGAAAAAACTTCATACTCTTGACTATCAAATTCTTAACAATGATAATATGTTTCCTAAAAAAGTAAATCTAACTTTTTAATATAGTTTAAAATAGTATGAAATTTGAGAACCTCCCATATATATTCTTATCTACATTTTATTATTGCATGTTATAATTTAAATGTGTGTAATAAAACAGGATAAAAATTTTAGTTCAAGAAGGATACTTTTGTAGTGTTTTGCCTGGCAAAAGCCATTTGTTCATATTTCATATTACTACAAAAAAGAAATTTAAAAAAAAAAAAAAAAATTACACATTCTTCTGAAAGTTTTATTAAAAAGAATAATCATTTACACTTTTTTATAATTTACAACCAGAAGAGTTAACTTTCATAACTTTTAGCTATTCTTAGCTTCTTTTATAAGTGCACTCTATTAATGAGGAGGATTGTTGCATTTATGTTTGAAGCATTTGTATCATTCACATTATAGTAAACCATTTGAAATAGCATAGAATGCAATTGTAATTTTTCTGAATATTTGTGCCTTACAAAATTTCCCTGTAATATAAAGTGAAAAAATTCATGTGTAATGAACTTTGTAATTAGATACACTAAATTTTGACAAAAAATATTGTAACTTATATTAATTTAGTTATTTACAATTATTGAATTATGTTATATTACTAAGCAAGAAATAATTTATAATTTTATTAATTATAAAGTAAATTTACATGTTTCAATTTCTAAATACTGTCCTCCTATTTAATTTTGGTATATGCCAAATTTAACAAGTGAATATAACTTGCTATTTATATATATATATATATATCACACACACACAGAAAAAATGGGAAACAATTTTGCTTGTGTATAATTTATTCTATGAAGGCCTTCCTTTTTAATCTTAAACTAATGCACTGTATATATATATCTTTTTTATTTATTTATGTGCTAACTTATCAAATGATCTAAATATTTTCCATTCTGTAAAAAGGAGATGCTTTTATTTTTTTAGTAAGAAGTTATTACCATATTTATTCAAATTTGAACTGCACCCCTAATTCTCAACACATTTTTGTGAAAAAATAAAAAATAGTGTTATTGAGATACTTGATATTTAAGAAATTAAAAGAGATTAAAATGTGAACTAATAAATGAATAATTTATTTAACCAGTCACACAAAAACTTTTAAATACATACTGTAATTTTTCTAACCTTCAGTATTGTGTTCAATCCCCCATCCAATGAATTTTTTTGCCTTTGATTCTAAGCCATACCCAATTTTGAATAGCTTTAATATTGAATAAAAAAGTGCGTTTTAGATTCGAGTAAATGTGGTAAATTATATATAAATCAACATTTTTCTAAGATTTCTGGTGCCTTATTTTTAAACCTAGAATAAATTCTGAACATAAGCCCAGTAAGGTTTCTTTCTCCCTCTCTTTCTTTTTAAAATTATTATTGTTGTGTAGTTATCGCTTTATAGAAATTTGGAGTGGCAAAATGAAAGTTATTTCTTCAAATTACTTTTTGTTAATTGTTATTGTATTGAATATGATTGTTTTTCATAGAAATATAATCTCATTTGTAACTTGACTCTATCTTAAATTTGTGTATTTATATTACCCAGATTTCAATATGTCTTCACTGTGCATTCTCAATATTTTCTGCTTTTCATTTAGATCCAAATCTAATATTTATGGTTAATTTAATCTTAATGCTTATCTGTGCATTAAGCATTTATTGCAGAATAGTTGCACAAAATATTGCTTTTTTTTCTCCTTATTTTACTGTGGAAGAAATTCTTATGCTTCTTGATTTCTTTCCTTGTTGAATGAAGTCACATCTTTACATGAGACACCTCATTTCTTCTCTCTCCCTCCTGTTATTTTTTCATATTGCCATTTGCTTAGAATCTTGAATAAACTTATGGATTTTTACATGATACATTTGTATTTCAAATATTTTTAATTAATTTATTTCTTGCAATTATTTTATGTATTTGCATTGTAAAAGTGTCTTATTTATGGGATTCCAAATCTAATTTATGTTTAATAAACATTTAAAAATAATTTTGTGTATTCATAAGAATATGTATTTGTCTGAAAAAACAAACATTTTACAACTTTAGATAAGAAAATGATTTATAGTATGAAAATTTCCTCTTATTTAGTTCTTTTTATATTTATAAGCCAGATTTTTTTTAAAATATTGAAACAACTTTTGATTATTTTTCTTGTAAGATATTAGTTTTTCAGTTTTCAAATAATTTATGAATCTTGTAGAAATGCCTAATTTTTTTTTAACACTGAAGATCACTTAAATATTTTATTTATGTCAATTTACTTTTATGAGATAACTGTCATTTGTTTAAATTGCATCATTGTTAAATTTAATTTTACTTTAATTATATGTTTGTAAACTAGTTTTATAATTTTCACAATAAGTAACTTCAAAATACTTTGTATTTCGGTTTTCAAATTCTAGGTTTTAAAAAATCTTTTATTCAGTTTGTTTAGGGTAAAAAAAGTAGAAAAAAAACAACATTAAAACACACACACGCATGCACAGCTTTCCCAAATGGTAATTTTTCCTTCTTTGATCATGTGGGCAGTTCAGTTATCCAATTGGTTTGCATTATATTTTAAAATTAGTTTATCTAGATGTGAGTATGCTGAGTTTTTTAGATGATTGACTAATTTAATTTTAGACATTAAAAATATAACTGATCTGAAGTAGAAAATTTTTCATTTAATTAAAATACATTTAAAAGCATAAGATTATAAATATAATTTGCAGGGCATCTTTAAGTTGAAAGCAACTAGCTTAATCCAGCATTGAGAGAGAAATTATCATTTCTTATAGAAGACTCTGTAAGCAAATCACCTCATAAAAAAAAAAAAAAAAAAAAAAAAAAACTTTCTTTCTGCCTTTTTTTTTTGGTAAATTTTAACAAGCTTTCAAGCTGTTTATTATATTTCTTAAATATGCTCGCTCTATTTCATTTGAAAACTGAAATGAGCAAACTAAATATTAAACAGAAAGTTTTACTGATAAGCCTTCACACGTAAAAACTGAGCCTTAACCGAAGTCTTGATTTGTAATGAAAATATATTTCGTGCCTTATTTATGTAGTTTAAGCCCTATAAATAAAATTTACTACTCAAAATACAATTCCCCTTCAATCAAGACGTCATCTATAACTTGACCAATGGATTTTAAAACAGAATTAAATGCAAAAGAAAGCAATTTGAAAAATTACATCGAGGTTGTTAGCGACTCTGACTGCTGTGCCGTTGGGACTGGGTTCGAATCCCGGAGAAGACATGGATATTTGTGAATGTATAGTGCCTTCGCGGCATGGGGGTACTTTAAATAGCCGTCGAGCCGCAAGTCTTCTCGTGAGGTTAGTGGAAAGAGAAGAGAGCTGGTAGGCCCTGACCACCCTCCCTCTAAATTGGGGTGAAACAGAGCTAAATCGCTCTGTCACCTGTATGGTGCTCAAAGCTACGGCTAACGACAGGCGTCACTTAGCCCTTAACTATGATGAATTTCGTGGGCCTCGATCTGGCCTTTGCCGATCGGATGGCATTGGTAACAACAACACGTCGGGGTTGAATTCCCCTTCCAAAGACACATTGTGACCGTGATAGCCGGATGGTTATGGGGTCACGAACTTGTTGCTGGTGTTATTTCTCTTGCTAATCATGGATTTGAGACTTAATGCCACGGAAGACTCACAGGGTCAAAGGGCTGATGCACTTTAGGTCTGTCGTGGTTCTAAGTCCTTAAGTTTTTGCAGGATGACAACTCAAGTGTCGTCCTCGTCACTCGACCGTTATCAATATAACAAGGCATATCACCTATAGATTTTGTGTAGGTTCGAAGTGTCATGTTAATAAACAATCTGTTCATTCACATTTTAAAGATATTTTTTATTAGAAGAAATCACAATTCGTTATCTTGTTATCTGCGATGAATATTGGAAAAAAAAAATAACTATACACAATTTATAGAACTTTTTGATATAAAAAAAATGGAGCACACACATCTAAAAAATGTAATCAGTAAAGTTATACATCATTGTTATAATTTTCATTTTGTTTTTATTAGTATTATAAATAATTCCTGGTTATCCACACTATAATTTTCTGGTTATGTCCTTGATCTGTAGTAGAGAGAGATTAAATTTTCAAATTTAATAGATCTTCCCTGTACTTATGTGTGAACTTTACTGATTACATTAACTGTCTCTTTTATTGTGTGGTAGTTAGGAGCTAACTGTTAGTCTTGTTTAGTAAAAATTAATTAAAATTTTTTGGTGAATTTCTCTTTTGAGGAGGGCGAGAAAGTACATTAAAAAAATTTGCTGGAGAGAATATAAGTTTATCTACCCGAAATATGTGCCCCTCGTGCTTCTATATATATATAAAACGACGCACCAAGAAGGAGTAGTCCGATTGCAATGAAATTTCGTTTGCGAGACATTTGTATCGAACATGCAAATGATTAAAATTTGGTGTCCAACGAATGAATAGCGGGAGCTGCAGCGCATCAGAAATGCGCACTCAGCAGGTGTCTATAAGAAGCGATTTTCAATATGAATGTCAAAATTTCTGTTGCATTGCGATTTAGGATACCTTTCAACGACTGAAAAAAAAAATGATTGGCGTAGGATTCGAGCTCATTACGAGCAACTGTCCGAGTTTGAAAGAAGTCGTATTATTGGATTGAAATAGGCAATTTGGCAAATCGGAGAATCGCTCGTCATATTAGTCGAAGCGATGAGGCCATTAGAAGATGCTGACAAGAACGGGTGGACAGTGGCAGATTTCAGCGTCATGATGGTAGCGGTCGACCTAGGGCCACAGCAGATAGGGACGACAAATTGACTGTCAGATCAACTGTCACAGCACCTAAATCACCATCATTGTCAACCATCAGACGTGCGACCCACACGTGAGTGTCCACCATGACCATTCGTAGACCTCTGATAGAGCGGAATTTACGCTCGTACTAACCGCTACGCCACCTACCACTTACGCTTGCATACTGTCGAGCCAGATTACGGTGGTGCTTGGCTAGATCGGGTTGAAATAATGCTGACTGGGGATGTATAGTGTTTAGCGATGAATCTCGCTTTCAACTATGTTCTAACGATCATCGAAGACGTGTCTGGAGACGCCCAGGTCAGCGTGCCGATCCTGCTTTCACTATTGCATGCCACAGAGGCCCTCAACCAAGAGTTATGGTTTGGGGTGCCATTTCTTTTGACAGCCGGACCCCTTTGGTCATCATTAGAGGCACACTTACAGACCAACGGTGCGTCGATGACATTTTGAGAACTGTTTTGCTACCGTTCATCTTGCAGTACCTTGGCCTTATTTTTCAGAAGATAAGGCCAGACTACATGCGGCACGTGTTGCTATGAACTGTCTTGCAGCTTGGCAAACACTT